>CALSBV010010932.1:272120-299523 GCA_943590825.1 Bovichtus diacanthus
ATATATATATACACATATATATATACATATATATATATATACACATATACATACATATATATATATACATATACATACATAAAAATATAAATATAAATAAAAAAGTGCAGTGATTCAACTGACAAGTTGACCCTGGATCTTCTCAACTCTAAACTACTAAACTAAACTAAAATCATAAACTTTTAAGGGGGCAGAAAATGCTAAAATGCTACTGAAGTGAAAAAATATAAATAAAATGTAAAAGATGAAGACAAAAAGAGTGTTTATTTTGTTCAAAAGTAGTTTAATTGAATTGTGAATATGAATTTCTGTCCCCTCTGAGCCAACGCAGATGATTCATGGAAGGCTTTAAAATGTGCGCGTGTGTGTGCTGCACCTGTGTCTGGTGGAGGTACTGTAAATTAGATTTCCTGTGTTCTGGCCCGGTCACCGTGTGGACGAAAGCAAAATGCCTTTCGGGTGAGCACACGTGCTACAATCTCCCCTGGCCTCAGCTGTTGGTGCCGGCCTAACAGAGCAGAGCAGAGTGGCTGCGTGAGACTTAAAACAGGGGTGGGTTTATGTGTCACTTAGATACCCCTACTCTCCTACTGTTAAACCTGGAAGGCAACATGCATTCTATACATTCTCCAAAGGCTTTCACCACAGCGTTAAATACTGCTACACAATAAGAGAGCTGAGAATAAGCACATTATTGAAAAAATCTAAATTCTAGTTTATTTGGCCACTCTGCATAGCTAAAGAGCAACAGCAAAGGTTGATTTCTTCATTAAAGCGTACATTCTCATATCCGCATCCATATAAGTACGAGGGTTCGTGAGGGGCCAAGTGATGCACACGCCCAATGCGAACCACCCATGTGGAGAACATTTATGACCATGCTGACTGTACCTACAAGCCCACCAACTGTGGAACATATCCTTGTACGAATAAATCTTCTCTCTTGCTTAGAAAAATAACATGCTCGGCACAGCAAGAGACACGCCAGGCTAACATAGTGGGTTGCTTTTGTGCACATTCAAACACTGTCCCCTCAGTTCGGCAAGATCCCATGTGTGTTTGGTATACAAGATAGAAAATGTGAGAAAAAAAAAAAAAGTCAATATTGTGCAATCAATGTAGCAGACCAAAATGCCGGCATTTCACCTAAAGCTGTGAAATGTTTTAACTGTAAAGCAGCTCCTTTATGACAGTTGGTTTTGGAAAGTCACACAATTGTCAGCATTGGCTTTTCCACGCTGTCTAAAGTGTCAGAAAAGCAACTCTGAATGTCACGTGCAAAGTAGCAGCAGCATTTAATCGTCCCTCTTCCCTCCATTTACTATCTCTTCAACAAATACCAAAGTCATCTGGTTGATAACGAGGAGCAGAGGCCTCTTATTCATGTTAGCCTTGGCAGAGGAAAATAGCACAGCGGTGGCAGTATTGGTAAGATCTTAAAACGGTGTCTGACTCACTTATGACTCATGGAACCAAATGTGGGAATTAATAATGCTGAATTTAATTTAAGTGCCCACGTACCTACAGTACCTGATCAACAGAATGGTTTAAAGATAGCATGTTTTTTCTTCTTCTACATAGTTAGTCAACTCCATCCCTATACTCTACTGCCAAAACGCCCTTTACTTTATTTAAATGTGTGTACATTCATTTTTCAAGTCTGTCTAACAAGTCTGCCCTTTCCAGTGTAGGTGTAATGATGCAGGATGCAAGTAAAAAGTTATCATAAATCCCCCTTACAAATTAACTTGAAATAAAAGAAGCAAGAAAAGAAGGTTCCTGGTGAAGAATGCTCGAGACCCGTGGTTCTCAACTGGGGGTCGAAAGGCCTTCTTTAGTTTAAGGGCTGTTAGACAAAAACAAATTTAATCTCACGAGATAAGGACACAGTGGAGACCTGAACAGAAGCTGCTGTATTCACACAGCCTTCATGCTAAACAGCCTCGTCCTGCCTTAGAAAAATAAGCAGTTAAAACAACCAAAGAGCTAATAGAACAATGGCTACAAGTATGGGAGAGGAAAACACTGAATGTCAAAAAATTAAAATTTTTTTTTAAAAAAACATAATACAGACAGAACTATATTAAAAGTTCCTAAAAATAACAGGAAACTGATCTCTGATGCAATATTCACAGAAAGTTATCTACTTGTTTTACACAAACTTCCTGCAGTTAATGTGTTCACTGTTTGGGTTAATTGTACAGTTTATCAGTTATTCTGCACTTTTATTGTTATGCAATGTTATGCAATTGTTTGAATATAATATGAAATATCCATGAAATATTTCACTTAAGGTTAGTCAGGGAAAAGGTTATGATCCACTTCTCTAGACTATATCAACAGAACTTTATGTGCAAACCTTGGACTCAGTTTTGATTTCCAGTACATAACCACAAGGATTTCTGTTAATCCAACAATGTATGAAGTTGTGGATGCGGTGTGAGTAATACTTATGTGGTTAGGATGTGTGCAAAATGGTTGTCTGCCATTTCTAAAGATCTTGTCTTATTCTTCTACACACAAAAACAGTCACTATGCACACACAGAGACAGACATACAAACGCACATGAATTTAAGATCTAATAATCAAATGTTTTTTAGCACTTGTCTCATTTTATCACGAGCCTTGCAGCCTGCTCCTAATATTTACAGAGGGTCAGTGCACTTCATTAGTTTCATATGAACAACCCTTTAAATTTAGATTGTGCTTGACCTTTAAACTCTGCCAGCTCATATAAAGCATTAAGGACTGGGGAGGTAGTGATGAAGCGCTGATCCCCGAAGGACTTGATGGATTGTCTACAGTAGTTTGAGCTGAGGTCAACTCCTGCTTGCTGTTGAAATGTCACACAGGAAACTCTTTGTCATAGCTGTGACTATACATTTTCTGTCTAAAAGTAGATAGTATATTCACCACCTCAAAATGAGCCCCGTACTGACAAAACTGTACAGTTCTGAATAGTGTCTCCTAAAATGCTTGCCAATTGTCACTGGTTTCATGATAGACATTACAAAGCTTCTTATTTTATTAATATTGCATAAACTGACATTTTTGCTGCAACACATCTTAAGACCATTACGCCACTTGAGTCACATTACAGCTTAATTGATGGTGGCCTCGGAACAAATCCCTGAAACTATGATATTTCGGATTAACTGGTGTATCCCACTCAAGCCTGTCCAAATTATGTGCAAATCTCATTGGTAAATATATACAGATGGAAATATTTGACAACACTCTTTCCTGATTGATATCTTTTAATGTTGTACAGTGTATAAAGACATTTAAGCCTCTTTAACTCTGTCCACTCCCATTGTTCCAGATAGTTAAGTCTGCTAAGTCTACCAACTCAACGCCTGTAAACCCTTTTCCACTAGGACATAATTATACTGTATGCTGCAGGATGAGAACCACGGGCAAAAGTCTACGGTACTCGTGGATATTTGGTGAAGTTTACGGCTGAAATCATCAATTTCTGGTGTGACAGTAAAAAGAAAGCCACATTTCAAATAGAAAATGTACTTCAAATCAGAAGAATCACAACTCCTTTAAAGCTGCAGTAGTAAAGATATCTATTTAAAAATAAACCTTTTCTTGTTTCTCTCACCATTTGAGGGTTTTTTCCACAAATCCTGTGCATAATGGTGTTTTTATAAACATATTTTACAGACTGTATGCTAAAATGGTTTAAGAAGATGCATTTAATAGTTTTGGTATTGGCATCATGGTGAGGAACGATTCCAACTCAAAAAGGTACAAGAGTGCAGTGTTGCCAACTTGGCAACTTTATCACTAGATTTAGCGACTTTTCAGACCCTATAAGAGTCTTAAAAAAAAAAAAAAAAACGACGACTAGCGACAAATTTTGAGACTTATTCTGATGATTAGGGAAAAAGTGAGAAACATATTGAAATGCATTCAAACATTTAGTTGTGGATTTTTCTACATTTGTATATGACTTTGAATAATCCCTGCAAACATCACACAAACACTAAACTTCATGTGACTGAACGTGCAATGACATTATGCGAATGACATCATCTGGCAAATGTCAGCGACTTTTAGAGCTGGTGCTAGTTACTGTCCTTGGAAAAGAGTTGGCAACACTGGCTAGACGTCATCAAAGCTACAAGTGCAACCCTCACCAAATAAACGGCTAACAGTGTGTTAGAGAGCTGTGTTGCAAGTTTAAGTTTTTGTGTTATTATCTTAATCTAAATACTACAGAAAGGTTTATGCACCTGCTACTAGAATTTCATTTTGGCAAATAGTATACGTTTCCTATGTCTAAGTTAGAGGAAATGGGACATTATTCTTCTCACGGCACAATGTTGTGATTTAGGCTGATATCATGTGTGTTTTTTTACATAACAATATTCTGCTGATTTACTGACGTAATTACAGGATGACCATAGGAGAACATGGCCCTGGTAACTATGAGGCCCCAGAGGCACCTGCCTGGTGCCATGCAACTGTCAGCCATTTAACATCAAGATTAGCCACAGTTGCTGCCACGTGTCAACACAGCAATGAACACATGCTTAAGGTGGTGGTGGGGGAGGAGATAGTAGTAAGACTACAGGACACAATAAATATACTATTCCTGTGAGCAATGGGAGAGAAAAGTCTTCTCAGTTACAAGTAAGGCCTGGGCATAACTAATTTACTGCGCACATCGTTAACTGTACTAAAAGAACTGTTGCTGAAGAAGAGAGAACTTCTCTGTGAGGGTTTTACAACATCTTAATGGTATTTCAAAAATTCATTTTTTGAGAAGGCAATAGACACGTGCACCATGGTTTATACACTGCTGCATGGGTAAACTATGAACGACTGCGAATGAGTTGCAGGACTTAAAAGACAAAAAAAACACAAACCTCTGAAAAAACTAAATTAAATACCCACAGGATTTATTTTTCTCAGCCTTGTTCAAACAAATTCCATGGATTTCAAAGGAGATCCGCAATATCGCAGAGCTGTAAAGCCAGCTCCCTAATGAATCGCCACTTCTAAGTCCAGAAAAGCTTTTGGGCAGAGCCATATGAGGTGAGGGATAGCCCTCCAGATTAGCTCTCGTGAATGAGCTTTGGCGGGATAGGACTGAAACTCTCACTTCACCAGTCGCATTAAGTTACATATGGAGATCTGATGTAATATTTTGAAATATTTAACCATATACCCAGTGAGATAGACAGATAAATAGATAGATCGCATATCAGTTACTGAACAAAAAATAAATAAAAACACGTAAAATCACACCTCCTGCTCTAGGCAGAAAAATCCTTTTTCATGATAACAAACATAACAAGGTGCAAGATTCAACTAACAAATATTAATGAAAAATATAGAATATAACTGCACAAAATGAACTGCGTGTTACCATGAAATCAGTGACAATGCCACCACAGTATTTGTTTTCAGTCAGCCATGATTAAATATATCAAATGAGGTTTAAAGATCCGGGTGGTGGGGTTAAAATCTTGAAAATAAATGTATTATTTTTATAATATGGCCATTAGTCAATCATTATTTATCTGTTCTAATGCTTATTAAATTGCTATAAGTAGCTATATAGTATATATAGCTTCTTTTTGACTATATAGTATATAGTCAAAAAGAAAAAAGGTGACAAAACATCTAAAGGATTTATTTTTTTGTGCTTTACAGCAAAAGGCTCCCTTTACAATCTTGAGTGTCAGAAAGGCAATATGACGGCATTTGGTGCCTTGAGGTTAAGTCATGAAATGTAGCTGTGGCTTTGCCGTCTCCACAGTTCGAGAAAAAAACTCAACCCCATAAACACAAAGTGCGACCCCCAATAAAGCAGAATAAATGACAAAAAATAATCACACAGCTCTATGCGATTTACCTTTCCTGTGGCATTTTCACACGTCAGTGTTCTGATGAAGAACTGCACGGATGGCCGTACAAGGTAAAATTTGCTTAGACAACTTTGCCTCCTGAGACATGCTGCCAGAGTGATATAGAGCCAGCAGGTGTGAAAGAGTGGTAAGATGAGGAAAGTGAAATAGAAAAAGAGGGAAGGGACAAGTGCTAATGTGAAAATGACGAGACAATACATCTTAACCACGCTTAACTGTTGAACTGCAATCCATCAAAGAATAAATCTTCCCAAAACCAAAAGTAAAAGAAAAATATAATTCTGCCAATTTGGATCTTTCATTTCCATCATTATTCACATACAATCATCTCCGATTAGTTTCTAGATCTTTCACATTCTTAACAGTCACAAAAAAACATCAGATTGACTACGGACATGCTAAAGCACTGGCCAGATACATAGATCGTCTTTTGAGAAGATTTTAGTTCAACATGTGAGTACTATATGAGTAGTTGTCCCTAAAGTGACTACCATGCCTTTTACCCTGGCCTTATATTATCTGCATTCTAACTTTGGTATTTAAAGTTAATTTAGTTAATTTATTTCTGTCTTTGATAATCTGGAAGTAGTCCTGACTGACGCAACAAATTATTTTTAGCTAACATTTATTAAGATTTATAAATCTCATATTCTGATTACTTATTAGTATTTTAATTATATACACATTTTATACGTACAGAAATCAATACAACTGACACCTTGGTTTTAATATTTGATGGCCTGTTCAGAGAATGACCAACAAAGGACTTTTGGTTTTTATATCACTTAAGAAACTGACTTTAAAACAGAACAACCAACAATGTTCTTCATATGGACTTAAAAAGGGACGTTTAGAGAGGATTCAAAAACGCTTTAACAGCTGTTTTAAAACACAAAACATTTTTTGATTTGACTTATTCTATTGGTTTTGTTACATCTAAATTTGACTTACTATGATACTGTTTGTCTTTGCATTTCTATTATGCGTTGCTGGGGGATGAAACCACAGTATCTCCCGTTAAAAAACTTAATTAAGCTTTTTTAGGCGTAACAACTTCAGGCTGGACCAGAAATCATTGTTAATGCAGGCCTAATAATATTGGCCTTTATAAACAAACTTGACTTAAATAGAAAGTGAGAAAAAAAGTATAATCTAATAAGCAGTTGGATAATTCAATGTTGAGCTCTCTTTCATGAAGCCGAGCTGCATTCATTATCTATTCATTTGGAATTTGTGATTTTCCAACACTTGTTTCGTAACCAAAATTACTGAAAATCTAAAACAAAAAGGTCGAAGGATAGAGAAGACAGTTTGCAGTTTATAAAACCCCTTGGAGGCACATTTGTGATTTGTTATATTGGGCTATATAAATAACATCGACTTGAATTTACTTGACTGCCTCTATTGTAAGTATCAATTAAGTTGAGTGTAACTGTACTAATTGCAGTAACAGCAACAAGAGTGAAATGGAAACAGACGGGTCTACATTTATAATAGCATAAACATGTAATCTTGTGTATTTGGCTTTGAGCAGTTGTGTATTAACAGACCTTTAAACAAAAATATTTCTCAAGACGAAATCAGATTGGCTAAAACAACAAATCTTAGAAAACCCTGCTGGATATCAGGTGTGGCAGCACATCCTTAACTAGTTGATAATCTAAATTAAGCAGCGGGCTGAAAATCTATGTATGGACTGCTGTACCCTTTTACTTTGTCACTTAGAAAGTAATATAATTAAACAACACATTCACACAAAATACACACTCACAATTTGGTCTTAATTATTATCCCTCCTGGGTCCATAACAAGTCTTTGATCAATGAAGACGGTTTCATGAAGGAGCATCCGATGTACATTATACCAAACAGTGAGGCTGCAAGGGACTACACGGTTCTAAATGGTGACAATCTTTGTAGGCTATGCAGTACGCAGTAAAAAAAATAAATAATATTATTTTGTAAAATTCTTTTGATTGAACTAAGACAAACACATTTGTATTGATAACCACATTCCCTTAACAAGTTGCCTGTGTTTAACTGAGCTTTACAGATTCAACTATGTACATTGCTGTATTTTAAGATGGATAACAGTAGCGAGCGGTTCAGCTAATTATATAAAATATACAAACAAACATTTTAAAATCTTTGTCATAATTTTTGTATTAAGTTTTTTTTTATTTTATATTCAAAGTAGTTATATTGTATTCTCCTTGATGTGCACAATGTTGAAATAGTTGTAAAAAATGTAAGATAAAACTGCAACCTGTCCCAAATTGGTCTCTTTGTAAAACAATGACAAAGTCTTGATTCAGTGGCAGATAAAGTAAAATAAATAAGAATTTTACTAAGAACTTAAAGTCAATTAACATTTTCTGTGTTTATGTAAAACCTGGGCAGTTTTAGGTGCCTAAAACAAGGAACAAAACAACCAATTAATTGTGCAATGTTATTTAGTTGCAAGGATGTATAGGTATTTTAATGTATAATACAAATTATCGCAATAATCGTCTCTCACCTTTATAGAGTACTCGGGCCAGTCTTTACACATACACCAACATCTGTATGCTACGTACAACTCAGCATTTATTTAAATTAAATACTACTTCCAAATACTTTGTTTTGAGGAGTAGTGCAGATAACAGTTTACAGAAACACTTCCCACCACCACAGATACTTTTGGAAGTTACAGTGTATTCATGAATGCCATCACCTCAATCCCTGTGGAACAAATTCATTTTTCATACAGCCATGTGAGCACCAGGCATGTGCTTATATTGTATACACCCTCTGATTTTGTGGTGGATATAACTTCTCTTACCTCTGCAAGAGTGCGCTCCTTGTCTCGGGGGGGTAACCGCCACTTTGTCCCTTTCCCAGCATATTTGTATGGTCTCTCCTGACCCTCTTAGTGCTACTTGTCCGATCCCAAGCTTGCTGCATGGCAAAACAAACTCCCTAGCACCACCTGCAGCCTTAACACCCCTAACCTCCTCAAACCCCCCCCACACCCACCCCCACCCCACCCACCCAACCCCCCTACCTCTCAAAAATAAACTACAACAGTAAAGACAGAAAATCCTGATGAGTCAACCCTCTCCAGCCTGTTCTGTTTTTCTCTCCCTGTACTGCATGGACAGATGACAAAAAGACGAGCAGGAAGGAAAAGAGCGGCTGCTGAGCTTCAGCAAGGGCTCTTCCACTCAGCTACTCCTGATCGACAGCAGCAAAGGCAGCAAAGCGCCCTTTAGCCTCTTCTCTCTAACTTTATTTTCCTATAAACTATGCCATCTACAAGACCTTCCTTCACTTCCCCTCTCCTCTCAAGTGTCAAAAGATGGGGAAATCAGATCAAAGCCTCTTCAAAGGCAAACAGAAGGTTGACTGAGTGAAGTTTAAGAGGGAAAAACAGAAGAGGTGGGCTCATGGGACGGCAGAAGGGGGGCGAGTAGAAAGGGACCAAATGGGAGTCCCTGCCCGAGACAGCTCCACGCGGCACAACAACAGGGACAAGAACGTCCCTCCTGCCACAACTGATTATCACCTCTAGAGTCCTACACAAACACACACCGCAGACACACGCATCCTCACATATTCTGGCCAACCAAGGGATGCACTGGGGTTCTGGGAATGCAATCAGTCACTCAGTAAGTGTCGCGATCAATTTAGCTGCAGAATCATCGGAGGGCTCTGGTCGACTACCCCTGGAACACCGCGTCAGAATATTCACATTTCGTAATGGTCTGGCAGTCTGAGGTTTCACATCTGTGAGCCAAAGGCTAGGGCGTGTTTGGTAACAAATCCCAATTAAGGGAAGAAAAGCCCTGAGTGAGAGCATATCAGCAATTCTTGAAGGATATACCATACCGCAAAAGAAGGAGACAGGGTCTACCTCGGTGTTGCCAGGGTGGATTTTTTATTAATTAATTATTTTGGCTGGATAGAAAATTTTCATTTGGCCACGGGATTGATATTGGGATTGTGAACATAGACCGTTTCCAAAGGATCAGTCTGAGAATTTGAGATGTCATGTCTATTTCCAGAATTCAAAACTGTGTCTCCATGTAGAAATATAATCATTTGAAACTAGATATTTGCCTAAAAAGATGTTTGATTTAGGATTTAAAGGGTACCAGATAAGATGATAAATCAAAATGATAAATAATAGCAAGGATAAACTATTTACATCCAGTTGTTCACAAAGAACATGATGCTACTTTAACCTAGAAAAAGTAGTGTAAAATCAATGAATGTTTTTTTTACAAAATGTTCAAATGTTCCAATGTGAAGAGTGGCTTTAGTTCACATAACTTAAGCATTGTTATGGTTTAATCAGGCATTTGGACTTATCCCAGGACTTTATGAATGTACAATGCTGAGAGGGAAATAAAAAGAACTGGAGTTCCTGGTGAGCACACACACACACACACACACACACACACACACACACACACACACACTGTTAGCTACCTTACAGCAGCTGTTTGGGATAAAAAATTTAAAAAAAATCACAGACTGCACAGAAGTCAAATTCAAGCAAATAAGTCAAGGAAAAAATGTTCTTTGCCTTCTGTCTGAACACAGGTTTATGGTCTTTCTCTTGTGTACGCGTGTATATCAGAGGTACCATCGTCTATAGAGGGGCATTGTTAATAAACTCAAACCTCACAAAGCACGCGGCCTCTCTCCCAGCAGTGCACAAGAACCCGAGTTATAAATCATGATAAAAACAGAGGGCACTTTATCTGATCAACCAAGAGAGTAGGCAATATCTCCATCTAAATAATCTCTGCTTCAATGATGACTGGCAAAAGTCAAAACATATCTGACAGATTCCTTGCTGACAGCCACCAGGAAACTCTCGCTACGCATTGCGTGTTTGCTAGCGCGTGCGTATACTCATGTGACAACTCTACATAACAATCCCCCAATTTATTTTTGGCCCTGTGAGAAAGCAGATACCACTGTAGCATGAAGTGGTTGCTATAATGGTGCCGGTCTGAATGGCCGTGTTGAGCATGGAAGTACCAGAAGTGAATTACGATTAAATAGTTTGTCCAGTGAATCACCTGCAATCTTTAAAAATCATCAAACTCCACAATACAATAGTTACCTCCACAAATGTTCTGTTTAACAGTTCCCGTCTTGTACACCACAATCCTCTTTGAAAATAAAACACGAGCCACTACGCTGTTGCCGCAGCAATTCAGGGAATGGGAAACCTTTTTGAAAACTAACACCTACATACACACACATGAGACATTACGTCTGCTAATCCAACCTTTAAACATTATCACAGTGACACCCATGTGAAAGAATATCACAATCATGCGTCTGAGCGAATCTGTGCGCGAGTCCGACTGTGTGCAGTCGATGAAAAACTGCCGTCTAGTTCTAATCATTATGGTATTTGTAGTCCGTCAGAATATCGGTATAGCCTTCTCAGTCTGTAAAAGTGTGCCATCAAACCACATTTCCCATAATTCACCAATGCTGGCTCACCAGCTAACATTAGCGCAGTGGTGTGAACTGAGAACATGCTGAGAAGTGATCCGTCATATTCAGTGAAGCCAGCTGTGGTTGAAAAGCCGAGTGATGAAATGTAATTTTTGATGATTGAGAGTGGCAGCAAGAGGCCTTGCAAAGAACTAACCACTGACAAAGTGTGGAAGTCCCGAATAACAACTTATCACCACTCAGAGAAGCCAGGTCTTACAGACACAGCTCTCCGTGGCTAAATGATTTACCTGAAGCTAGGGGTGTCCTTAAAATACTAAATACAAATTAGTCAACAATATTTTCTGTGCAGGAGTTTTGAGGAAAAAAAGTTGAAGCCTTTTACTTTTGATATTATGCAGTCTCAATGTTTCGGGAATAACTATTTTGGAAGAAAATTATTTCAGTGCTACAGAATATTTGTCTAGCACACAAAACATCCAACCATCCTCTCCATCACTGCTGATACATAATAAAAACGATCCTATACAGCCCTGCTAGCTGGACCTGTAGGCTTTATATGATGGGAGAAGTCGGCTCTGTCGTCTAAACATATATGATTAAACTGAACTGCCTGAAATATTGTAAATTATTTTATAAATGAAACATTTTTATATATTTTGGCTAATAATTTACGTTAAGCTTTAAAGATATAAAGGCCAGAATTGTGTGTGTGTGTGTGTGCTTCAGCTTACAGTGTGTCCTCAAGTTGATATGTGTGGGTTTGAAAGCAGTACAGCACATCTTACCATGCATGCAGTCAATTAAGAGGTATTTAGAGTGTCTCTAGTTTTACGGGGATAAAGGGAACAGGGAAATGGTTTGTCCCTTGTGCTAATCTCGTTAAATAAATTGTGATAGCACCGCAACCTCTCCTGTATCAGTATCACCATTATATTCTGTGACACAATAATTCAGTGAAACAAAGACAACCATAACAATCTATACCATTTGCCAAATGCCAAAGTAAGACTGTGCTAAGTAACAACAACTCCCTTTCCAGGCGATCAGTTTTCCATAAAATGCTCCGGGTGCAGCTGAGAATGCCACTCTGGAGCGGAGCATTCCCATGAAGAGGGGAATGTTTATTTTGCAGTGGGTCTAAGCTGACATGTGTGAAGCAATTAAGCAGGCTTAGTCTGTTAATTAAAGCCATTCTAATATTCTACCTTTAGCCTCATTAGAGTGAGACCTTTATGTTGAGAACTGAGCAGGCTATAGTATGTGACAAATCAAAGCTCGCAAATTCATTCCCAAACACGTGACACTCTTACATACACACACACATACACGCTCAAGGTCAAATGTGATTATAGTCATTGCATGAGAAGAAGGTATCTATTTCAGCAGGCCCCTTTTATTGTGTGCACACTTTAACAGGCACACCAGCTAGCACCAATGACATGCACGCATACAATAGTGTTGATCAGGTTTTGGGTTGAAGCTCTTTAAGATAATTGGATCTTCTTAAAGGATTAATTCAAACTTTATCCCAGATGTGTATACTTTGCATGTTGGAAAAGCCTCTGACAGAGCATTTACACAATCACAGAATTCTTCATCTCATTAGAGGGCATGTCGATTTCAATGCAGGTTTTTATGTCCTGAAGCTGCTCGACTTTAAACAAACCCACAAGTCAAAGCGATTTATGTGAATAAAAAAAATAAAACGTTGTCATTTGCAGTATAGACATTGGTGCCCTCGTGGCTAACCCAGACTGCAGAGAAGTGATGACCAGCTACCAGCATTTGGCCAAGGATCCAGAGAACATATGACCTCATAAAAGCAGCTTAAAAAAGGAATCACTGACAACAACAGCCAGTAAATTCCTTTGACAGCAGTTGCATTTTTTTTATTGTTGAACTAAAATTACACAGTGACACACAGCCATGCCACAGCATCCAGGATATCTATCGTCCCACCGTGTAACTGGTTTTATGGAGTACAGACAAAAAAAAAAAAAAAAAAAAAAAAAAATAGAAACCAGTTTTAAAACAGCTAGAAATAGAAGCAAGTTTATAAACAGTTAACGTTTTATAGACCTGAACGACACTTAACACCAGCAGTGGAACATGCATCAGATCATGTTTAAAAGGATTTAGTCCCAAACCTGAGAGGCTTTAAAAACAGTTGAGATTAGGAAAGAGTTTGTTAACACGTTCACATTTTATAGACTTGAATAGACCCTAGACTAACAACTTGCAAATAACTAAGTGGCAAGTCTTGTAAAAAGATTGAACAGGTCTTGTAATTATATTGGTAGTGCTACTTAGACGTATAAATACAAATCAAACCGTGAAGTTACAACTTCACACTTACCTTAAAATTGCCATTATAATCCTTTGATGGGCAAAAGTAAAGACAGTTTACTCAGTTGAGGTTCCTGTCAGGGATGAAAACAATATCATAACATTATTTTGAAGTCAAAGTAATATTACATTAATTAAATATGACTGGTAGAATTAAAATTAATTGTGTAAGAAGCTATTATGTTAGTAAGTAGCTCTGGTTCAGGCTGCTTTCAGTTACTTAGTTGTCATTTCTATGAAATCCTCAAAGTGGAATCCTGCCTGTAAGCATTTCTATAAAATGTCTCGTCAACTATGCCTCAAATTCATAGATCTGTTATCTATCAAAGAACTTTTGAACAACTTTCTTTAGGATAGACGTGTTACAAAAAAGATGATAACAGCAAACTTAAATGAAAAATTCTGGACTAAACTGAAGCAGCATAAGAATAGGCTACGAGTCTTTTTCTTTTACCTTTCAGAGTAAGATACTACTCAAAAATCTAATCAGATGCAAAGGAAGAAGTGAAAATGCCTCTCAGTTATAACATCACCACTTAAAATTGTTTATAAACCACAACTATTATTAGCAGACCTATAGAAATAATTTACAGTGAAATGTATGCCTTTAAAAGTAATATTTTAGAATATTAATCAAGAGAATTAATAAATATAATACTTTAGTTTATCTAATTAATGAACATATTCCCAATGTTTCAAAGTTTTTAAAAGTTGCTGTGAGGTAACATCTGCTACTCTTTCCCCGGAAAAGTTGTGCAACGTTCAGGACACTTTTTTCATTTCAAGTTGCATCATCAGAAATGAACGAAGAACCTCGCAGTTAGCACGAGAAACCATGACTGAACGGGCACAGACTAGCAAGTAAAGTGCAAAAACACCACAACAATGACTGCTTAGTACTTGAAAATGATAGAAATTAATAACTAAAGTTTACCGTTTCAAAACATCGCTGTTTCACACCCCTGATAATTTTAGAGCAATTCAGGTTATATTACAGAAGATAGAAAAGTCTGAGCCAGGGTCTCCTGCAGGGCTCCAGCAGCTTAACAGCAGACCAACAGGGGTTAATGTCTGTCTGCCAGGCAGCTTGGTGTCAGCTACATAAACATTACTCTGAGAAGACCCCAGGAGTCAAAACCTCATTTAAATCCTACTCTGTATTTTTATTCATATGAAAAACAGGTATATTGGTATATAATTGAATTTAAGCTCCATGCGTATTTTGACAGCTTGATGAGAAATCAAGTTAATCTTGGAAGGTCAAAAGTCTAGCTAAATACTCACCTAGACAGTTAAAGGCTGGTATAGCTAGTCAGGCTAACTAGCCAACATAGTATTGGACAGCATTAGGTTAGCTAGCACTTACCTAGACAGTTATAGGCTAGTGTGGCTAACTAGCAAACCTAGTAAGCATAATCTTGGAAGGTTTTCGTCCAGCTAAATGATCTACTAACACATTTATAGGTGGGGCTGGAATATAAACTAGAATTAGCGCCTCATGGTTGTATGCCTCCAGCAACCAGTCAAATTGCAGTTTACATCCCTGTCTGTCCAAAATGTAATCACGTCAACATTTTATCCTATTAGACATTTGTGTGAATTTGTCATAACTAGTGTATTAATACTTGATTTATGGACAAGGTGGACGTTTGTCCCAAATTTGAAGAAATTCCCTTTGTTCCCTCCATATCCGTTCCTGGGATATCGCTTATACCAGAATGCAAACAGAGGGAGTGACAACAGAAAACACAATGCCTCTGGCTACGACAGTATATGTATACCAACCGTGCAAATTTCAGTCTCCCCTTCCTTTCCTGCAGATCCATCTTCCACCGTTCTTGTCTTGTATTTATCCACATGTGGTCCTTTATTATATTTATGTTGTCCCAGAGGTTCCTTTGTGAGGCCCTCACCATTTGATGGGAAGATATGATGTCCATAACTTTTGTCTGGGAGGTAATTGGACAATAGAGTGGTTCGGTCAAACTCTCAGGAAAATCTGTGCTGTTAAGACCATTTCATATCTCAGGAGGTCCTCTTTAAAGCCTTGTGCTTTGGCACATACAGCTGACTTTTCTTTTGTCTGCTGTTCTATGGAAGCCAGTGTGAGCACTGCATCTTATGTAGAGGTCGTCCACGGGTTTACCAAAATGCCAAATACTTTTTCCCGAGAGCATCGACAGACATCACTGGAGATACTGTCTTGAATTAGATGCCCAAAGGTATTCATTCCGCAGTTCACAGCCGTTTTGGAGCGTAGGGTGATGAGAGACCATCTATCTCTTGTTCCATTGATGTAATGTCTCGCTCTTCTCTATGCAATCGTCAAGATGCTCTATTAACACTTCATACTTTCCTAATAAAAGAATGAGCTCCAAAATGTTCCCATGGTCTATGGTATTGTCATCCAGCATAAATGCTGCTGCCTCATTCTCCACCTGCCTGTAGCTCAGCCCCCTCTTCCAAAGCACTTTTACCACATCCACTACGTGCTCCAAAACCTGGCCTGGCGCCTCTTTCCAACTTGTTCCCTATGGGCAGACATCCATAGGGAAAACTGCCAGCATTCATGTTGTTGATATCTGCTTTTAAACTCCTTAGGTATAAGCTTTGGTACAGGTTTGGTGTGCAATGCTCTTTTCTTGGTCCTCTGCACACTGATGTACATGCCTCCAGTCCTCTTTCCAAACAGACATACAAAACAAAAACAATGTACGACATTCCTCGCAGTATTTGACTCAGAAGCTGGTTCAGTGAGCGACCTGGGATAATGCCTTTGTTCTACTGAGTGACTCAGAAGGTCTTTTGTTCCAGCAGCGGTCAGATTTTTTTATGAACACTTGTAGATGTAACATATTTCAGCTCTGTGTTTTAAATGGCTTTCATGGTGTTATTTATTTGTTGTATTGTGCATTTGTATTTTGAGTTGACTTTGTGGCAAATGAGTTTCACCATAGAGGATTAATTCAGCTTTCTAATCTAATATGCAAGTTCTACTGGTGCCATATCTAAAAGGAATACCTTCTGCACTACTGGATTCCTAGTATTCTGTTGTGGGTGGTGATCTAAAAATATCTGTAACATAGAAGGCTCAGGGCGGACAAGTAATCCATGTCCTCCTGCTACTTGCACTCCTCTCTCTCCCTGACACTCTTCTCCTCTGGGGATGCTCGCTTAACCTGGCTCAATGAGACATGGCGAGAGATACAATTGGGGGATGTTTTAACAAAATTGTACAAATCGGGGCCAGAATTGTTGCATTCCCTGAAAAAAGGTGCAAAAAAAAAACCCACCACAGAATGGCTACAGCTGAGATGCATCTTACAAGCCTGAATGCGAGTGTGCACAATGTGTTAGTTAGCCACTGTGACCTCCTTACACTATAATACTGATGTCATAACTAGCCAGTTAGCTAGCAAACAAACTACACCTGCCTTCATAAAAGTAGCAAGCTAGACAAATTGAAATAGAGCAAAGCGTGAAGAATTAGTTTGTATGTTATCAACATAACTTTGCAAACACTAGCTAGTTTGCTCACCACTTGTGCTTTTTTGCTCAATTTTAATCAAGGGTTCCTGTCTGGACTCCAGAGTAGCATCGCCACATACTAATCTCTCGTTACATATTGTTGAGCCAGGCAGACAGCCCATTGTTAGTTTCTGCTTACCACAAGTGCTACTCTCGCTCTCCTCTTCCTCCTCACTGGGCCCGCCACCACCATCGCCAGGTACAGACCGTGCTGAAGAAGGTCCTGCAGCAAACATATAAGTAAGTTTAGCACATTTGGCAGCATATGCCTTAAGGGCCTGTCTTTTTTTGTCTGTCTTATCCATTTTGGCACTCTTTTTTTCCAAGAAAAAATTAATAGAAATAGAGCCGTGTCCTCACGCCTGACCCACCGGGAAAGTGCCCGGTGGGTCAGATATTCGGTTAAGCCCTGTTTATAGGCTAGTATGGCTAGACTGGCTAATAGCTAACTCACTACACAAACCAAACCACAAAAACACCTGTGTTTAACCAAATGCCACCTGCATTTGGTTAAACACAACATGACTGAAATAAAAGTCAACTATTTGTTTGTTACAATAAGCACATTTGGCATTGTATCTTCCCTACTTCCTCTGAACAAACACTCTTTTTCAAAGGTTTAACAGTTTTGCTTTTTCTCACGTTAGCAAGTTAGTTGCAACAGTGATAGGCCCTTTTTATTGAAGACATTTTGACTTGCCATAATAAATAGGCACAAGTGTAGGTTACATAATATTAATTATGGTTTAATTCCATTTTGCTGGTCAGTCTCGGGACCTTGGTCTCGTGCATGCCGGTTCACTGGCACTCTGCCATGGCTAACTGGGACACTTAGCTAGAACAGAGACCATGTTATTGGCAACACCTGTGCGTTTCCGACTGGGACTAATCGGGATATGGCCTGAGAGACGACAGGCTGATTACCTCACGTACTGAGGGCAGACAGAAAGTCTACGTTAGTTTTAAATCAGTATGTTTTATGTATGTTCGTGGTAAAGAAATATGCAGCACACACAAACTGACCTCTTCTAAGTTTCTTCAACTTGAATTCGTCTCCTTTCCATGGCATGACTGACCTTCCATGATACACTTCATAAGATTATCTGAGGCATTTTTTTGTCAGCAACTGCATTGTGCAGTGTCAGAGATGCATCGTTAACTCACTATTACGATTTTAAATGTGGCCTTGTTTATTAGCCAATGTGCCAGTCTGACCAGCAGTGTGGCCCATTTGTTCTAGTTTAACCTTAGCAAGTCACTGCAGTTACGACAACAAAGTCGGAGTATTAGACACATTCTCCCTTCAGTGATTTAAATATGATAATGATATGAGTTCAGTTTGTTACCTTGAGTAGAAACGCAATAATAAACCTTTCTGAGCAGAAGTGTGATGCTGCGTTCACAGGAACACGGACATTTCGGGGATTTACAGGACAGATGCTGTCAGCTGTTTTCTCCTGTCTATAAACTTATCTAAAGTGATATTTCATAAGCCAACTCACCACCAATAACTGAAAAAGTTATTATTTCTTAAATAATAATAATAATAATCCTACCATAGTCTAAAAATGTTTGAGAACGAGGGGGGGCATGACCCGCCCTCCTCTGCCTTTGATTGGCTCGTACTCGTGGCCTGTGTTGGTGGGATTGGTTAGGATTAGGCACTAGGCCCGTACTTCCGGCGCCTTTACTCGGACCACACGCATCTACGAACTCGGCCTTCAATTTGGTCTCAACTATGTCCGCCTTGGACTTCTATAGAGTATGACAGCACCCCTTGCTTGTGAGTTGGGGTTACTTAATGTTAACTTAATGACTGATGGGATTTAACATAATGAACGAGATTATTTCCTCCCCAGAGTAAAACATGTCCATAAAAACACAACTCTCGTCAGTGACCCTTTGCTTTGCCGCCTGCAACTCATCTGTCTTCACCTTTCAGGCTCCAGCTCAGGCTTCAGGACGGTATGTTTATATAGGAAACTTTAACACAGACCAGAATCACATGTCTGTGATAGGCAGTAAGACAAGCAGACAGATGACCGACAGATTTATCGTCTGACACACAGATAAAAACAGACGGATATGGAGATGACTTTGGAGCAGCAGAGAGAGAGTCAGTCAGCCCGTCAGGCCTGCGTTGGCAGATGGACCACCGTGAAGTGCAAGGACAGAGCCAGTCTGTTCATGGGGCACCCTGCTCCTCCCACTCTCCACCGCAGTTAATACACACCTGTTACACAACAAATTAACTTGTTGACAGTAAAAATCAGGACAGTTTTATGCCTTTTTTTATGATGATAAGGAGCTTGATTATGGGAGCTATCCATCCTGATACCAGAGGGGCAAGTGGATAATTTAAAATATATGGTGTTTATTGTCTGAGAATGGAGGGAAGATGGAATGCCAAGCAGGAAGGGGTGGATTAGGGAGTGAAGGATATACTCTAGGAGCAAGAAGAGAAGGTATAATCGTTAAAAACAACGTTTTACAAGCCAATTTGCAATAACTGATTTCAAGCAATGATTGATGAATGACATATGTAGGATATTATTTGGTATATTTTACAAAATGCAATCAAATTATTCTTAAAAATCACACTACAGGCTCGGAGGAATTGTAATCCTGAATGCTCCCCTTATTTATGCCTTAAAAAAATACAACTTCCTAGATTTATGGCTAATTGGTGCTGCATTAACTGACCATCTGATTGGTAACAGTTATCAGCATATACAGTAGCTGTAACAATTGTCTTAATTTGAAGTTACTTATAGCTTATATATCACAAGACCCATGTGTCTCTAAATAAGCTTCAACAGGCAAGAAGACATTTTGAAATGTCACAATAGGAAAAGCAAAGGTGTAAATACTTCATGTAAAACATTAATGATGGCTGAATTCCTTTTAGATGCTTCCTTTTCAGGGTCCTGGTATTTTGCATGGCTGGGCTGCACTTGATTTTTTGGGATGAATTGTCCACCACAAATGGTGCAAAAAATGGCTTTCCTGGCTATTAAGATATCGAAAAAAAACTCAAGAAAAAAAAAGAGCTTTAACTTCTGTGTGCATATTTTACACATGACAGAAAATGGCTAGATGGAAGGAAAAGCAAACCTGTAGGAGACAAGTTTTGAGAATATGAAACACGAGTCTTCCCGTTCCTAATCAGCTGACTTGGCGACAGATAGCGTGCAGGGTTAATATTTGGCAGCCAGAGCAACATATCTGCTCTCTGCTGGCAGGCCCAGGCACAGGGATGAAGAGGTGTGTCATCAATATCACCCCAGGCTCACTGATGTGCCGCCATCATTTTTTAATTTTTTTTTTAAATCAACTGATTTTAAGGTCTATATGTGTGATAACTTTTCATACAGGGTACAAGAACACAACAGAGTAAAAGGACAAGGGAAGTCATACAGCACATATATAGCTACATAATGTTTATCATTATCTCCCTGATTGAATTCTTGTTTTTCTTTACATTTTGAATGCAGGGTGCAATAACATAGAAATGTGGAACTTTACATTAGTTACTTCTGACACACTTTTGGTATCACAACCACTTATTATGCATATACTGGTGGGTTTCTAGCACATATCGATACTTTTATATCTGAAATTAGTGTTCTTCCCACCTTGGAATGTAAAAACATAAATAAATGTTCCTTGTATACCAGAATGTCAGAGGACTAACAGCTAAGGAGTGAGATGTGGGGGTTATTTCTTTTTTTCACTTCAGACGTGTGAATTGGTTGTGGAGGAAGCTTTAGGAGCAGTACAGCAGAGTGTGATGTGGAACAGTGGTTACCAAGATACAGTTCCTCTGGGGAGAATTTTAGAAGAAAAAAAGAAACAGTCATCTCCCTCCAACATCAGGGGAAACGTATTTCTGCTTCATGTAACAATATACAGCACATTCAGACCCGTCACTGTAACATTGTTAGTCTTATTATAAAATGGATTCAATTTATTTATTTATCATCAATCTACCAACAATACCCCATAATGAAATATATAAATATAAATATCACATTTACATAAAGTATTCAGACCCTTTACTCTGACACTCAAGTTTGAGCTCAGCTGCATCCTGTTTCCATTGATCATCCTTGAGATGTTTCTACAACTTGATTGGAGTCCACCTGTGGTAAATTAAATGAATTGGACATGATTTGGAAAGGCACACCTGTCTATATAAGGTCCCACAGTTGACTGTGCATGTCAGAGCAAAAACCCAAGCCATGAAGAAGAAGGAACTGTCCCTAGACCTCCGAGACAGGTGTGTGTCGAGACACAGATCTGGGGAAGGGTATAAACCTATTTCTGCAGCATTGCAGGTCCCGAAGAGCACGGTGGCCTCAGTCATTCTTAAATGGAAGAAATGTGGCACAACCAGGACTCTTCTTAGAGCCGACCGCCTGGCCAAACTGAGCAAGGGCCTTGGTCAGGAAGGTGACCAGGATGGTCACTGACGGCGGCCTGATGAGGGCCAGATTATGACCTTGTGTCCACTGTGCCGCGACGTTTAATCTAAAAATGGATGGAGTTTCCTTCCCTAGATATTTCAAGACATTTTAGGATTAAATACAGGTATAGACAACAGATATGATAAAAAAAAATTTAAAAAACCTAAACATTAGAAATGATATAAAAAAATTGAATATGAGGACATGTTATTTTAAAGTTTTTGGTAAATATGTGAATTACTTAGTTGTCAGTGGTTTACTAAAATGATATTTGTAAATACAAGATAAATAGGATAAATTCAGTATTTGCTATGCATGTTTTAAAAAAAGTATAATTATGCTGTAAAATCCTCTTGAATAATGCATCATACATTTCTATAGCAGTTCAAACTTACTGTATAAATCCTACTTTGACCGGGTGAGGATGTCAGGTATCAGTAGCACAGCACCCCCTAGTGGTCTTATTAAGTGGGACGTAACACTGACTGTTAAGAGTTTATTTTTTAAATCTTTTATTATTTTTGTAGGTTTTCTAGTTACATACAAATGAACCGAAACATTTAAAAAAGTAGATTTTGAAACTAGGTGCAACATATGAGGAGTTTAATCCCAAACAATATATCCAAAAAGGAAATAAATGATAAATTACAACTTGGCATTCCAGAAAAGCGCAACTACTACAGAAGTAATTTCAGGACAAAATAGAAATGGATCCATCACTGAATCACTTCTGCTCTTGAATCATTGACTGGTGAAATTCATGAGACCTGTGTTGATTCCCACAATGGATATCTGCTGTTTTGGAATTAAACCTTTCATATATTTAAATGACCTAAAAACAGGAAATTACACAATACAGTAACAACCATAAAAGGGAACCACAACCTTTAAACATTTTAAGCCATGTGGCTGGTTATGACAGATACAAGTTACATTGTTTCACGAGTATAAAGAGTATACATTACAGGAACCTCAGAGTGAAAACTCTTTTTCCAAGGGTGGCAACAAAAACAAAAATCCAGATCAGCCTGAGACCCTCCCATCTCCACTGAGCTTTAACAATCTTCATCTAAGTCGTATCAAAACAGTCTCAACTGCACACAAGGTGATTTGCAGTCTGAAAAGGTCCTGAAGGTTTGTTACCTTTCAGAGAGTCTCTGGCACTTCGCATTTCAAATGTCAGATTGCCAAAACTCAGCTCAAAACTATTGGAAATTTTAACATAGTAACACGAAAGGTTGTGCTCTCTTCAGGACCTCTTGAGACAAAATGATTTATTTTCAGTGTAAAACAACTACACTTCTGTTAGTCGTCAGATCCAGTGTGGTTGATACACACAGAGGCACAGCAATGCAGGAAAATGGGACAAAACAAATGTCCCCTGCACGCAGATTTTCAACGGAAACCATATGTTTCCCGCAAATTTGTAGTTTTATCAGCCTGGAATGATGTCAACAGTCAACTGGGGTTTTCCGGGTGTTATCAAAACAGCATATCCAATTACATTTCAGCCTCTGGAGATGGTCTGAGAAGTGCCGCTGCATTGTTTATCTTTAACAGAAAGACAAAAAAAAAAAAAAAAGGCTGGTGGATAGAGCGAGATATTTCTGTCCATGGGCCATGTTGTGGAAGGCTTCAAGCTACGCAGTGCACTGTAGAGGCGGAGGAGGAAGAGTTGAGGACTTTTAACCATGGGTGGTGTCATCCTCCACAAAGTCCTTGGCCTGCTCCGCTGTGATCACATCGATGTGACTCACCTAAACACACACACACACAGTTATGAAACCACAAAAAAATCAAGAGGAAATATTTTTCACTAAGGGCAGCTCAGCAGAAAACCACCCTGATCTACAGGGGGAATTTGTAGATCAACAGAAAGCAGTGGACTGAAAAAAGAATCAATAACGGCAACAAGCGACCACTTGGACGGAAAAACTGTGGGTGTCGATCTGTTCACTGGCAACCTTAATTTACAGGAAATATGCTTTTTGTTTTTTTGTACAACACTATCAAGAAAATTGGTATATACATAAATATTATTAATATTATTATGCTTGTTTATGTGATAACAAATCAGAACAGTTGGATCATTTCTTACTTTTTTTTTTTTGTTGCTGTTGATAAATTGACTGATTATATTTATTTGCCGATTAACTGCAGTCATTATATACGTTACGACCTCTTCAGATAAGATTAAAACGTGAATAACCATAGTGGACAATTTTGTTCCTCAGCAGACTCACCTTGTTTCTGAACTTGACACCGTAGAACTTGTCAGCGGACTCGAGCAGCTCAGGCCTGAAGGTGGTGGTGATGAACTGGGCGTGGCCGGCCAGCTCCACGATCATGTCTGAAATGGACGAAGAGAAAAGAGATGATGACTTTCTTACATTTGCCAAGGATTTCTCACAGAGAATCGGAAAACATGATTTTCCGTTATGATCATGAGTGAAAACATTCTTAGAAATAAAAAAATAAATAAAAAATTCATCCAATACATCCACCACAATTATTTTGAACAGACTGTAGTGCCCGTGTCAAAGACAGAAAACAATCCTCTTGCTGGGGACTGAGGAAGCACTTCGGGAAACTATTTTCATTGTAAAAATAAGGAACACTTCTGTATTACACTGAACAAACACGTTCCCAAAAGGCGACAGATCACAATAATCACTTTAAAACATCTCTTTTGCTATGAAATTGGAAATACTAAATAAATAGAATAATACAAAATAAAACCTGTGCATTAGAAGACGTGTTGATTGACGCAGCTTGGTGATATATATATTAGTAGAGATGAATTCATGTACGAGATTGACTTAATTCCCTCTCTACATATATGTATACTAGCACTTTACCTGAGACAGCCTTCCTGTGCTGTGCGTCGAGGGCCTGGTCGATCTCATCAAACAGGTAGAAAGGAGCGGGGTCACACTTTTGGATGGCAAATATCAGGGCCAGAGCCACCAGAGACTTCTGACCTCCAGACAGCTGCTGCATCTCTCTCATCTCACCCTGCTTCCCTGTGAACGAGACCTACGCAGGACAGGGGTTGGGTATTAGACCCGAGGCACAAGCACGCAGAGAGACTTGTCATTTTAACTTAATGGTTTCATTATTATGAGATTCTCCGTTTTCGGACGGTTGAGCAGAGTTATGATGGTTTGATAATGATGCAGATAAATTTAGAGTGAAAATAATCAGCGATTACTCATCGCATGACCAGCTTCACCTTGGTGCTGCTTTGTGGGGATGGATCAGGTGTATTGACGATACTCCAGAACAGTCCCATGCTTTTCAGTCTAAAGCTCATTGAAACTCTCATACACTAAAAGGTACACGGTGGTATCGTTGTAATGCTTACTGTAGCTCAGTTTGAATGTGAATGAATTACCATTTCACATACAGTTACATTACCGCTGCCTTACAGTAAAAACAAAATACACTTTTACATGTAGTGATTTTAAAAACAGAATCAAAAGACAGTCATTTCGACATCTTTGACATTTATCCACTGTTGAAGAGGGGAAAGCATTGAAAATGGATAAAGTGAATAACAGAAAAAGACTCTAACCCTGATGCCGACTCCAGTGAACTGGTCCACTGAAGGAACGCTGCTCTGTGAACCGGAGCCCCTCTCACTGTCTCCACCGCCCTCACCCTCATCCTGAGACTGGCTGCCTTCAGCGTCACCCTTCTTCATCACCAGCGTAGCTTTGCCCCCCGGCACCAGCTTCTGGAAAACCTCGCTGAAGTTCTTCGACACCTGAGGGAAAGAAAACATCACATCTATTGTGAGACTGACGCAAAATATTATGAATTTCTAAAGGTACAACTCTGAGAACGAATATTGAGTGAAATAATTGATCAGATTGTCCAAAAATATAAATATTTTTTTATATATTATATATATTTTTTTTAAGCAATAATACAATGGTGCATATTTGCAGCAGGCATTAAAACTGATATACTGTTATATACACATCGTATTGCTATAATTGTTGCATTTGGGACTATTTGAGCGGTTTAGTTATTTTTTTATTGCACTAAAGAAAGGCTGCTAGCTTGTACAACACAGAGCAGCAGTTTTACCTGTTGTACTATTAACTGTGAGGCTTTGTTCAAATGCAGACGTCTAATAATCACTGTTTTAGTAGTGCCTGTATTACTGTTAAACAGTACAGCATTTCAAAGTGTCTGCAATCCCTGAAGGTGACCAAAGATTTGAAATGTTTTCTGCAGCAGGCGGATGACTTTATGATGACGACTGGAAAAACTGACTGCCACTAATTCTCCTTTACACTCGCATGATGTTCCCCAATTTAACTCCAGGAGTTATATTTCATAAATATACAGGATTGCATTGACTCTTATATTGTATGGCAAGAAGTCACTGTCGGACACAGCCAAGGGGATTAAAAATGTTGTTAAATGTAAAAAAAAAAAAAAAAAAAGAAAAAAAGGCCCTTACAGGCAACATCCTGCCAAACCAGGTTTTCTTCAGGTCTTCTTGTTAAGCAATGAGCACCAAATACCCACTATCTGACGGATATACAGACTTTTGCACGAGCGAAGTGATGTCAATGTCCACTGAAGAGGGTCTGACGTGTCACGTACCTGTTTGAAGGTGAGCTGGATTGCTTCATATTTGCGCAGCTCCAGGACGTTCATGAGCTCCATGATGGATTTGTAGCCGCGGTCCAACTCGTCCTGGCGCTTGATAAGTTTTTCCTTCTGCTCAGAGAAGTTGACAAACTGGTCCAGAGCTTTCTTGTTGACATGACTGTACTTCTTCAGCTCTGTGTTGCACTGCTCCAGTTTTCGGAACAACTGAAAAAAAGAGGAAAAAAGGAACGAGTAAATCATCAATAACTTCTGGGAAAATCAGCCTGGCAGTCTGTCGGTATCTTTAAAAATACTTCTCAAAACTGGCTTTTTTCAAAGCCTCGTCAAAGGTTGCTCTGCATAGTTAATTCTTTTTCTTTTTCCCTGGTAAAGAATTTTTTTTTAAATACAATATAAAAACCAAAAGATCATCATTATCATTGTTAACTATATAATGTTTTAATGTATACACAGAGGAATTAGTGTAGGAAACATGCATGTTTGAAGATTAAAGATTCCCATTTAAGTTCTGGAAACTTCTGAAATCATAATTCATTTTTGCTGTTACAACTGAACTGCCAGCAAAATATTGATCATTTTCCCCACCGAAATATGCAAGCAGAATTATGCCAACTAACGTGTGCATCATCATTTCGACAAACAAGTTTTTCAAAGTTAGAAAGTGAGCTGCATCCTGCTAGTGTTATTGGGCATTGATACCACTTGTCAACATAAATTGGGACATAAATTCAGATCCGTTTTTCATTTTAGTATTTAAAAGTATGTTGCCAGATTGTATTCATATCTGAAGACGACAGGACCTGATTAAGAGCCAGTTTAGCCTGGATCAAAAGTGACATGCACTCTACAAACTATAAATGTATCCATCTGAATCACTAATGACTGAGGGAACACGAGCAAGTGCCATTATTACTTTGCCCCCTCGTCCACTTCTGCAATCAATGGCACCATCTTGCCCACAAGGAGAGTCCTGTGAAGAGCGACTCACTATGTGGAGTGTTTATGAGAAAGTGTGAGGCTATTTTCAGCATTGTCAAGGAGGGGAGATGACACACACACACACACACACACACACACACACACACACACACACTT
>CALSBV010010932.1:299623-312606 GCA_943590825.1 Bovichtus diacanthus
ACACACACACACACACACACACACACACACACACACACACACACTACGTGCTCGACCCAGGCTCCCAGAGGCAGCTGGCTGAAAACAAAATCAGACCGCACTAACTAGTGTCTGAGTCACTGGAGGGCGGGTGGGATGTGATGGCTCTTATTCCTGCGGAGAGCTGGCTCTCTCGGTGTGTATTGTGCACTTCATTCAGGTAGTAAGATTGGATGCACAGCAAAACTGACCTTCAGTAGATCTTCATAGTTACTGTAAGTGCTGCTGTTGTTGAGTCTTCAGTGTTGATGTCAAACGCTGGCTTTCTAAACGTCGGCCAATAATTTTCCTTCATAGAGAAGGGGTCAAAGCTGCACTTTTTACTTTTTTTTTTTGCTCAAATAACTATGTAATAAAACATCAGTGTCCCGTGCATTACTGTCCCTTCACTGTATCTCAACAGGGAAAGACTGTCCGGGTAAACAAAGTGGGAAATTTGTTATAAAAAGACTAAGACTATGCTCCAAGTGTTGACATTTTTAAACCTAAACCTACCGATTCAGTTGGCTTTTGATTAAGAATGGTTTATAGACATCATTTACAGTTTTTATTCACTTTGTTGTATTTAAGTTGTAAAAATGTCTTTATATTTTATCGTTTATCTAGTTTTAATTTCATGCTGTTTTACTACTTTAACGGTTACTATAGCTTTTTTAATCTATTTTATTACATTTTCATCATTTATTTATTTATTTTATATATAAAAGGTCTCACGTAAATTGGTTTTAAATTGACTAATTTGTTTCGTCTGATTATTGTATTAAGACAGACTGCACTCTTTTAATGTCAATTAAGACAATATCTGTATCTATATACAAGTTCATATTAAACTACATCAAACCAGCAGGTATCATCATTAAGCAGTGTGTGTGTGTGTGTGTGTGTGCGTACCTGTTTGAGTGTGAGGGTCTGGTACTTCTCAAAGGCCTCCTGAGGCAACGAGCCGAGCTCTCTGATCTTCTTCATGCACTCTTCTTTCTTCTTGAGCAGCATGCCCTGCCTGTTGGTCATCTTCTCCAGCTCCTTGGTGTCGTGGTTGATGGCGTCATTCTGCTCCTTCTCGATGTTCTTCCAGCGCTCCATGCTCTTTATGTGGTCCTTGATCTCCCCCTCCGTCTTGTCAACCAGAGTATCCAGATCTGGGAACGACATTGGAGGAGGCGGTGAGGGTGGTGCAATAGAAGTGATGGATTTTTATCACAAAGGAGACATTAGTTCAGAAACATAGATGTTAAGTCCCTGGCTCAGATGACGATAAATACGCTTTTTTATTTACTGAAATTATACTTTTTAAAAGCAGACTGCAAAAAAAGAAGAGGAAAAAAATAAATGCTGTGAATACGTCTTTAAGTAGTTAACAACAATGATTAAATATGAATCCATGCAAATTAATTCTATTTCAGGACAACTCCTGTCCATCAGCTCATCTGAGTCACAGCCACCAGAATATTCAAACAGCCAGGCTGTCTCTGGAACAACATATCATACACATTATGAGTCCATCACATCATAGCAATTTTCACCACCTGCTGGTGATACCAACCCATTGAAGACAGTCTACAGTTTCTGAATTTAAATTCCCCAATGACGGAAACATTTTGGGCTCAATAGATAAATCAAGAGCAATAAGCGCCTTTGTTTTGTTGCTCGCTTGAAAAGATACCCAACAATATGGCTCTCAAAAAGTGACGAGTACTTCGTAATAAGGCTGCTAAAATCCTGATATCTCTCGCTCTCTTAGTGCATTTTATGATATTTTATTCTGGCCTTTATTAAAGTATTAGTGTGAATATGTGTGTGTATGTATATGAATTATCAGGAATTGTGTTTTGTTTAAGGGTCCAGAGGGGAAAGTGTGTTTTTTTGCGGTTCATCTTTCTCGTTACAACTGGCTTCTCTAAACTTATACAACGGCAGTGTTGTGCGTTTAGTACAATACGTACCTTCTGATCGCGACAAAGTCTCTTTGACACGTTTGTTGATGCCGTCCAGCTCAGATGTTGTGGCTGTGAGCACTGTGCCTCCCTCAGTTTCTCGCAGCTCATTCAGCTCCTGTGTCGATGCAAATTAGGCCACATCGAGAAAAGAGGGTCACCCAAATTCAAACACCTCCCTTCTTCGTATGAATGAAAGCAAACTAAAAACCTTAAACTTGCGGGTTATGCACACAAGTATGTATAAATTACTTTAAGAATAACACAAAAAGTACAAAACCGAAGTTATAAATCAATCTTTCATTACGCTATAGAAAAAATATGTTGTATGCAGAGCCGTACTACGAGACTTCTGAAGTTTAAAAAGACAGTGTACCTGCTCCACTTGGTCAAGACGCTTCCGTAAGTTCTCGTTGAGATACGTTTCCACTCTGGTCATGATGCCCTCCAGCTTAATCCTCTCATTCAACAACTGTCTGTTGTCCTGTGGGTGGACAGAGGCAGACAAACAAGATGTTAGTACATTCTCAGCAACTCTATGTCTAAACGCTCTTTAAGTTTTCTGCTGCTCTGTGTATCAGATGGACGAAATCTCCAACATATAATGATGCCACCAGAGTGCTAGAGATGAGAGTAATGTTAGCAATAACATATCTAAAAGATGATTTTGAATATCATCTGCCCTTGAATATCGGCTACATCTGTAGTTAGCTGGGACCAACATACGAGGACACTCATACATGCAGCCTTTGCCCCAAAATAGCACACAAACACATCTGCATTCACTCAAGTTTAGGCAAATGCCATAGTAACAATAACTCCTAACAAAGTGTAATGTCGCAAGCAACATCATTTGACGACCGCCAACACTGCAGAACCAAACATGAAAGGCTCCATGTAGCGGGGGCGGGGTTGTTGCGCAACAAAAGCAGGAATGGCTGAGAGTTCATTGAGGTGAGAGCTGAGAGCAGCTGGCAGTGGAAGAGAAAGAGGGGGTAACGCTGGATCACAGGAACAACCCACACACAGATGCTGCCTGCTTCTCTCACCTCAGTCAGGTCAATTGAATACACTGGCAGGAGGCGGAGAGGGAAGGGAAACCGAGAAACAACTAAATGTAGGTAACAGCCGTTTTCTCTGTATGAGCACTATTTCTGCTTAACAGCGCCATTCTGAAAGGTTTCTGATCCAAATGATCTTTCAAATCCATGTCCCACATTATGGCTGAATTTAAATAAAACATTGTAGTTTATTGTCGCTCCATATATTTGAGAGGTCATAATTCCAATATCAAAATGTTTTCAGACTTTCAAATCTAAATTAATAATTACATTTGACCAAAATCTTAAAATAGTTGGAAACCTTTTTTTTAAAAAAAAAAATGTTTAAGTCAATGATCAAAACATAAATCTGTGGTTAAGTCTAGCATTAAGATTCACGACAAATGTGGATTTTGTACGTTTTGAATGCAAATCCATAAATAGACGAGTAGCACTACTCCTTAAAACGAAGGTGGAGACAACTTCAATTCAGACGATAAGTATTATTATTATTACTATAATAATAGTAGTAATAATAGTAATAATAATAATAATAATAATAATAATGATGATTTCAATGAGGAGCCTTTCTTAAAAATAAATAAATAAAAAAAAAAAAAAGATTTGCTTTAAATTAATTGTGCAGGGACTCCAGTGAGCAGCTGCACCAGAGGACTTTGGAACAAAACATTAAGAAAATTTCTCAATCCAAGACAAAACCAGGAACAGAACAGCGACCGTCAATCATTTCGAAGGTCCTGTGTACTACAAGAGACACATCATCATAGGTGTTTGTATGAGCTTCCTGCTAACCTGCTGGAGTTGACGGATCTCATCGTTGAGGTCATCGACGCGCCTCTGGTCCTCCAGGCTGAGCTGAGAGAGCAGATCTGTACCGAGCTCGGCCTTCAGTGACTCCCTGGTGGACTCCATGGCGTGGAGGCTGGCCTCCAGACTTTGCAGACTGCGTTGCTGAAGAGGAAGAAAGAGTCAGACATCAGCGGATCGCACAGACGAACTGTGATTGGAACAGGCTGCAAAACAATGAAGATTCTTCATTTCCGTCAGCTCTTAGTGACCGTGAACTCTGGGCTTGTATGCAAGTTTAAATGATATTGGGAGAACTTCAGTATATGATCACCTTGGGCATGAACGTCTTCTCCGACTGCTGCCTCTTCTCCTTCAACATCTTCATCTCTGACAGAATACTGTCTCTGGATGCCTTAAACTTCCTCTGTTGTGTCTCGATCTGCTGCATTTGGTTCATCAGTTGGTCAATCTCATTGTTGATGCGTGGACGCAGCGATTAAGGAAGTATAAGCCAATGTTTATAACAGATGAGCAGTTTCATTTTCTCTCAGTAGTCACTTAGCTAAGAAATTCAAATTGAGTCGACTAGTCAGACTTTATCTTCTCATGGTTCTTGTCGTTTTCCCAACTTGATGTGACCCAATGTCTACAAGCTACAGCTGCCGCCATCACCTCTGTTGCACTGCTAAGTAGCGGGAGTAAAGTCAAGTCAATTTTATTTATATAGCCCAATATCACAAATCAGCCTCAAGGGACTTTACAATCAGCACAACATACCACACCCTCCATCTATTAGACCCTCAAGTGGGGTAAAGAAAAACGTCTTTAAAAAAACAAACAAAAAAAAAACCTTTAAACTGGGAAGAAAAATGGAAGAAACTTTGCAGACATGCAATAGATGTTGTGTGTATAGTATGTAGTATGTGTGAAGTGCAACTCAGAGTGCTTCAATGACTCGATCGGCCTTTCCAAGGGAAGACTTTGCGATCGTTCATGTCAAGGCAGGGCTGCACATCACATCATTAATCTAATTTAACAGACAGGCTCATTGATCGTCCGGGACTAAAACATGGGCCTTTCGGGGTTTAACAGGACTCAATAAACACTGAAGCCAATCAATCTTCTGATTTAAAAGAGAGCCACTGAAAGTCAAAGGACTCTGTTGCCCGGAGCAGATGAAAGAAATAGATAGTTTAAGGCCATCTGATATTTCTCTTAAATGGGAACAGCTAAAGGAAGGTCACCAACCACCCTGAATTAAAAGTACTTATAAAAAAAGAAACCGGCATTAATCTCGGTGATGACCACTTCAACTTTTCTGAATAAAATATAAAATCAGGTCCATTTCACATAATCAAGTCGATAAGAGTTGGAGCAGTTATTAGCACTTACTGCATGACCTCAATATTTTTACAGCAATGCGGGGCTAAAAGGCAAAAATGAAATACAGCAATTTAAAAAAAAGAAGTGGTGAGTGAGGTGCATCAGCGTAATCTCATGCTTATCAGCAGTGGAGAATGAACAACAAGAGGCTTTTAAATCATTGATCCGTTCTCTGACTAACCGCTGCAGGAGCGAAGGACTCACACACGTACGTATTCACCAGGTGCACCCATTACCACGCATACGCAGTACTGTCTGCGAGTGAGAAGCTACATGCAAGCACGCAGGTGTGCAAACACACTCATAATAATACCTGGGCGGAAGTTTATATCCATAAACATAGCGTACATGCAGATCTAAATCCTCTCTGATCCGTCTGTTTTGCTTTTTATCGGCTGTCCAGAGTGAGTAATGCCTTTGGCCGCTATGACCTAACATACACTAATCCCTCTTGACCTGCTTAGACCCTCTCATTGCAACAGCCTCATGCTGGCTGAAGTAGCTACATAACCCAGATGGATTTAATCCACATCTAAAATACAGGCTCACTCTGTAATTCAGTGAAGGCTGTACTCAAGGGTGTTATAACTTCCTTCAAAAGAGCTCATAGATGGGGAAAAGGGCTCCTATACCATGCACAGTTAGATATTAAAATACTTCATCATTAGTGGATGACTGTGTGAACGCCGGATTTATTTTTAAAAACAGATCATTTCGGTTTCCAACACACTTGGATATCGACTGCTGCAGAAGTGCAGAATGCCAATATCACAAGTGCCTACGGTTTATCACACTTGCTGTTTTATTTCAGTGTATGACACCAGAAAGCTAAAGATGGCCTTGTGCTGCATGCTGTCTTTAAAATAAATGCAAATACATAATTTTATGTAAATGTGAGAGAAAAAAAAATTGGAAAACCTACTTTCAACTAAGTCATATTTTAACATTTTCACAATCTCTTTTTGAAATATTTCAAAAGGGGATAAAGTCTGTTTAGTTAAATTAAAAGGTGACTAATTCCTTTTCAAATGTAGAAACATTCCCTTTAATGTCATGTTCTCTACCTATCTATGTGACTGTACCCATTTTGTTATAAACAAATCAATTGGGGCACAAATTTTCCTGTGGGCATCAATGCTGTAATGTTATTTTGACGAGTTATAATTGAAAGGATATGTTCAATGTTCCTGCGCAGGTTCTCGTTGAGCTTGGCCTCCAGCTCACCCAGCTCCTCCTCAGCCTTCCTCATGTCTTTCTGCAGCTCCAGGCGAGACTTTCTGGTATCATAGTAGCCTCCCGTCAGAGCTCCACGGTGGCTCACCTGGTCACCTACAAGGTCACAACACAATGTCAGAGATAAAAGTCTTCTACAGTCCTGGAATTAGAATGACATATAGCCCTTAAACTGAACCACGATGCACAAGGTTCAGTGTTACAAAAGGCAAGTCAAAGATCCTGATTTAGTGTACAGTCAGAAGTAGGGGTGAAAGAAAATATTCATACACTTCAGTATCAATTTAAAAAAATACTAATCAAATTTTTACTAATAGTTCACATGCAAAGATTTGCGGCAGACTGTGGTTAATTTGGGTTGTATTTAAACCCCGACAGCTAGATAGCAGTGTTGTAATCCATCTCCAGCCATTTGACTCTTCCACCCCAACCCATCGACGAAAAATGAGGCAGGAAGTAACGGCATTGTGTTCTTTACAATACGACGATTTAAAAATATTGCAATACATTGAATCGTAATCGTGATACAGATCATGTCACCAGATTTTTGCCAATACACAGCCCTAGTCAGAAAACACAGCCAAACCTCTTAACAACAGTTTAACTGGAAATATGATTCAGACAGGGTGGATAGTTCAAATAATGACACAACTCGTACTTGTTCCACAGCCTGCATTTGTACACAGGCCCACTGGAGATGAGGTTTTACACAATAGGATTAGTCCATTACAAATTGAAGTATTATCCATGTTTTCTGACAGGGGATGCATTAGCACAACACCACACACTGCTGATGTTGTCAATATAAAATGTACTTGAGGGCCCAAAGTGAGGTTACAAAAATCACCAGTTAGACTGGTACCAAGTGATAAAGCTACAAACTAACAACTCTTTAGATGCAAATGCCAACCAAAATCTTTTAATTTTGCTTTCCGTTTGTCACACAGATAACTGCAGACTCACTTTTGGTCTGAAACTACGTTCCTTTTATGTTCTGGCGATAGTGTGTATGGCAGGTCAGCTTACCCTCCAGAGTTATACAGTCCATGGTGAACGCTCTGGCCAGCTGGGTGGAAACTTCCATGCTGCGACAGATCAGGGTCTTCCCAAACACGTGCTTGAAGGCCTTGTCAAAGTTGTTGCTGTAGCGCAGCTTGCTGATCATGGGAATAGCGTCCTTATGGGGCAGAAACACTTTGGTGTGAACAGTGGCAAATACTACACCCCTCACCATCAAACAAGAACCGTCTGTCGTAGAATAGGAAACAGTGGAATATACTGTACGTTTGGTGCAATTTGGGAAATCGAGGGAGCTCTTTGTGGCTTCATGTGCCAAAGGGGATGAAGAGTAAGTGCATGGTTGTTACACCTCAAGGTAGCAACATTTAACATACATGAATACAGTTTATTTATTTGTTTAGTTATACCCATTTGCTGCCTACAGTACCAGATGTAACTTATGTATGTTCCTTACGTTGGTCTCTGGGTAGGCGGTGTCCCTGACGTCCAGCTTGGTAAGGGGCAGGAATGTGACTTCTCCAGGCAGGTTCATCTTGTTGAACTCCATTAGTATTTTGGTGCTGACCTCGTCAGTCTCCACAATGTGATAGAACAGTCTGGAAAACACGAGAGTAGGTAGGCAGGAAAAATACAATTACAACTACAAGTCAAGGCTGCGTCATCGTAAACAACCAACAAATGTCTTTGGACGCATTCAATGTAGAAAAGATATACAACGCCTCTTCTTACAATGAGTCGACCTGGTTCCGTAGTGACATTTTCATTGAAAGCAACACAAGGAGAGAGCCAACACAATGTAGAAAACAGCCCTCACCTGGTACCAGCAGTCACCTCCACACAGGTGTAAAAGGCGGGCTCACACTCAAAGTTATTCATGACGATGCCGTGGTAACCATTGATGACATGCTGGTTGATGCCCTTCCGACGGAAATGCTCAAGGACTTTGTTGATGCTGTCAATGCCGTTTAGAATAGCCTGGAGGACCACAAGAGAAAGAAGAGAAATAATGACTCTGAAATTGATCTGGAAAATCAATCATTTTAAAAAACATATACACTTAAATCACAAAAGCAGCCATGATCTCTTCTCTAAAATTAGAAAGTTATTGCTGAGGGACTTAACAGATGAAACACTGCTGTGAAGAACGTGTCAAACTTAAGAAAGAAAAAAATTAAAATCACAATGAAAAATGTGTTTCAGATATACTGTAGCTCAAAAAAACTAAAAGAGAACTCTGCAGTTTGTTAATATTGTGCCTCACTATGAACTGTGCACTATAAATATAAAAAGGTGAGAAAGGATAGATAGAGTCCGTTCTGTTCTGGAGACAGGATGAGTCAGCCGGGGCCGATGAAAGAAAAATTAAACGCAGGACATTTGTCCTTGAAGCTACAAACAGCCTCCTTTCATCTCAGCAGACATTATTCAGAAGTGATATTTGATTGATGTGCCTGCCCAGGAGAAACGACTGGCAGTTACCGGATGAGGCAGCGAGGAGTGAGTCATATGTAAATCTATCTAGCTATGATAAGGTGCCAGTAGCGAGGCAGATGAATGATTCCATTTCATATTCCTATCCTGACAACTGGCTGAGTCACAAAGTGAGTGCTTTGCCATATTCAGGTGGGCTCATATGGAGAGAGCGAGGCACCTTTTCACTTGGGGTTTGAGTTATATTTACTTGTCCATTTGCTCCCTCACAGTATTCCAGCAAGAAAGTGCATGTGTGACGGTTTAAAAGATGTGCGGCGTGGCAGGTCCACCAGGCGTACAAGTGTCATCCTGAGAAAAAGGCCATGCGCGCGAGGACACACACACACCACACACACACACCACAACACAACACAACACAACACAACACAACACACAACACACAGTTGCGTTAAGCAAGTCGATGATTACGCAGTCGTGCACGGCGACACTGTACCTTGCCGGTGGCCGCTCGAAGGAGCTGCTGTTTCTTCTCCAGGTCCTCTCGTTTGGCCGCCAGGGCCTGCTGCTCTGCGTTCTCCTCACGCCACAGGTAGCTGGACGGACACAGACAGACACACACTGTTACACTTATGTCACCAGAAAGACCAAAACCTGAATGCAGCCATGATACCCACAGAAGAAAAAAATGCAGCCAGTGATAAAAAAAAAACAAAAAAAACAGCCAAAACGCGAGGACACTGTACTAAAATAAAGGAATCTTTTTGATGTTAAAAAAAAAATACAAACATCGTACAAGAAATAAAAGCTCAGGTTGATGTTATATTTGAGAGGATTTCCTACTCTTAAAAATAAGGAAAAACAGTAACTTTAACAACACGACTCCTTGTCCATAACTGTATTATGGATTACGATTCATTTTATGCATGAATGCAATATTAGGTGAATTTAAAGTGAAACATAAAAGAGCCTAATTCTTATTAAATAATCAAATTTAAATAATTAAAACAATGCAACTGCCAAAACAGTCTCCCTCTTGTTTCCATTAGGGTAATTTTTTTTGTCATTTGTTCATATTTTTAGATCATACACTACTAATAGCTTGCAGCTGTGGGGTCTGCATGTTGTGTTATCAAAGCGGTCTTCATGCTGCCTTTTCACCTGCTCCACCTAAACAATGGATCACAGTGAACTGGTAGATTCATCATCAGGCAAACATGAACATATTCATGTAATCTGCTTCAGTTAGTGCTGAGGGCCTGTTATTTAAATTACTGAAATTTAATTTAAAAACGGCCTCTTTTTTTAAACTCAAATAAAAAAAAAAACACATATTGCCTTGAGCGTGTCGTCTCAATTAGTAGTTGGAAATTTGAATGGAAATGCCGTTTATCGTGCTTTAAGAAGCAGGGAAGCAGCTGTCTGGACTAGATTTTCACTCTTAACCCACAAAACAATTCACCCACCCTGGAGGACCTTTTAAAAGCAAAAAGGTGTCTGGCAGCAGAGGCCCGAGGCATCATCCTCTGTTATATAAATAAACCTCATTGTTTAGCTGCACAGTGAAGGCCCGGTGACATTCACAGCAGACAAAACTCTGCTATGCAGCTAAAGGTTGGCAAGCAGAAATGGCACATTGGCTTAAAGGAAGGGTGAATAATTCAAACTCTCAGTTTAATGCAAGATGCAGGCATGACTCATGTAAAGATTCATTTAAATTAAGTGATGCTATACACGAAATTCGAAACTACCTGGCAAAAAAAAAAAAAAAAAAAGCAAGAACACAAGACTGAACTTTAAATTAAGTTGTGAGGTCAAAGAAAAGGCTGGAGGGGAAAAAAAGGTTCTTACTTTCTTTCGCTCTGCAGCTCATCTTTCCTGTTCTTAACTTCATAATACTTTTTGTCCAGTTCCTCAACGCGGGTCTTGACCTCATTTAGATCTTGATCGAGTTTCTAAAAGAGTCAAGTTGAAAAAGTCAGAGACACTCACCTATCGGGAGGTTAGATTAAAACTGCAGACATTACATGACAAATACATCGTACAGTAGCATTTAAAAGTTTACCAAACTTAAAATAAACCAAGTATTTACAGATCCTGGGCAGACAATTTGAATTAACTTGAGTAAAACTTTTTTTTTTTTTTTTTTTTTTTTAAAAAAAAGCACAACAGCAACAAGATGTCATTTCAAACTACAATTACCACCTCGCGGTTGTATGCCTCCGCAAACCAGTCAACTTCACTTCACATCCCCAACCGTCCAAAATGTCAATACTTCATAATTTTATCCTATTAGACATTTGTGTGAAATTGTCATAATTAGCGTATGAATTCTTGAGTTATGGGCAAAAACTTTTTTTGTGAGGTCACAGTGACATTTGACCACCGAAGTCTAATCAGTTAATCATGGGCGGCTGTGGCTCAGGAGGTAGTGTTTGTTTGAACCCGGCCCATCAACATGTCGACGCAAGATACTGAACCTTAAATTCCTCCCGATGGCATGGCCAACGGTGTGGGAGTGTGTGTGAATGTTACACTCCTGATGAGCATGTGGCCCCTTGTATGGTAACCTCTGCGCGTATATGTGTGTGTGTGTGTGAGAGTGAGAGAGAGAGTGAGAGAGAGAGAGAGAGAGAATGGATGCCAACTTGTTTTGTAAAAGCGCTTTGAGTGGTTGCAAAGACTAGAAATGCTCATTTCCATCCAAGTGTTCTTAAGATATTGAGCTTACGAGAATGGTACCGACGCACATATAGACAACCTGAAGACAAAATGCCTCCATCTCGCGGAGGCATAAAAAGAAGTGAATAGGTTATCACTTTGTAATTATCTTCAAACAAAGAGTACATACATTGTACTGCTCCAGGTTCTTCTCCTTGTTGGTCTCTGTGTCCTCCAGGTCTTTGTGGATGGCTGCGATCTGCCTCTTTTTATCATTGATGGCCTGGTCCAGAGACTTCAACTCCTTCTTGATCCACTTGTCTCTCTCCTCCTTGGAGGTGAACTGGCTGCCACGGCCCTGCTTGGCGTACAGATCTGTCCTCTCCTGTGTAGCCTGGGCCAGTCTGGAGGGAAGGAGCCATTTTAAATTCTATTAATTTCCCAAAAAACTGCATATAGACATGCATAGTCAACAACCTTGTCAGACAGTTATACATTTACAATTCCTCATTTCTCTACCCACGTGCCTCTTCGTTTTGATCATTTACAGCCATCTAAAGCAGTGTTGCTGAATATAATTGACACGTTAGCAGCAGAGTTTTGAAATAATGTATAGGTGCGACTGATTTAGGTCCTTCAAACAAACATTAAGAAAGGACTGAAAACTGTTTTCTCAGGTCCCCATCCTTCAATTTAGGATTCCAAATGTGTGTAGCACACCTGCATCAAACTACTTTGTAGGAGAATCCATAAATATCTCAGGTGCATCCACCCTTTGATCTCTTGCTATTCAACAATGTGATGACTGACTTATTAAGTTATACCTGGCCATCAGCCGCTCGAGGGGCCGTGGCTGAGAATGAATCATCCCTACCTGGAAATACCCCGCTCCTCTTTCTCCTTCACCATGTTGAATTTGGGTTCCGTCTCCTGCAGCTCTTTTTGCTTCTCCTCGATTTTCTCCAGTAGCTTCTGACGCTCCTTCAGCAGGCGTTTCTGGAAGAGCAAGAACGGGCGATTTTACAACAAATCTTCAAAATGTAGAACTTAGAGGTGAGGAGGGTAAGAAAAGAGAAATGTGTGGGAAACTGGATAAGCTGTTGTGAAAGAAAGATGATGGAAGGATGATTATTAAAAAGTTTATTTTCATATTGCATCTATGGTTCTATACAGTACATTTGCTCCTGCCAACGTAGCCAACTCCAAAATGTAAACATTTTAGTTTTTGCACAATTTGTGTGTTTCACATAATGCTAAAACAAAATTATTGGAAACGGTTAAACAAATATCTTATGCTGCTCAGATACAATATTCATATTGGGTTAGTACTGCCTTGGACTCCAGGGCAAACTCGAAAAATGTTTTTAAAAGAGAGATATATATATATATATATATAAATACATATAAACATCGGGGAAAGAAAGATGATAGA
>CALSBV010010932.1:312706-337501 GCA_943590825.1 Bovichtus diacanthus
ATCTCAGCAGACCTGCACAGTGACTAATGTTTTTGACAGTGTGGGGGGTGGTGATGATGGGTTGTCATCCCCCGTCTATGAAAACCTCTACTTTCCCCCTTGTGTCATCGCCAGTTGAAATCAGAACCATCAGCAGCTAGTGACGCAGTCCTGCTTCCCTTGCTTTTCATTTTGCTCCAGCAACTTTTGGCTGATGCGCCGCCAGCCGTAGCCAGGTGGGCTTAATCCAGCCAACAGCCAGCATGCTGCCTGGGACCCATCATGTGTCACACACAGACTGAGCCAATAAAGCCGTTATGTATGATTATCGTCTTCATACTCACACGTGCACACAGGCACACACACTGAACACAGGGCCATACGGAGAGTGATTCATGCCAGCTCTGTACACACAACCTCATGTCAGGAATGATGTATAGTGGAGCTGATGGCAAAGAGTCTGACACACAGGCTGGTGCTTCCTCTGTTTTGGTTCAAATTGTATCCCATTGATGGACCAGCAAACGATCTTTTCAAAGATTCAGCTCTAAAACTGTCAAGTCTGTACATTAGGCCAAACTTGTTTTTAATTAGTTGATGAAATTAAGTAAATCAACAGTAAATTCATCAGTGACAATTTTGTAAATAAATCAATAATGAAGGAAAATTAAACATTTTTCTGGTAACAGTTCGAGGATTTTCTTGGCATTCTGATTTGGATTATTATTTTTATTTTTTTTCCCCAAAGACTGCATAATTGATCAATGAATAAAAGAAAAAAGGAAAAATCAGCAGAATGAGGACAGTGCGCCCCCTTCCATCTAGTAACAAGGGTATGTAGAGTGGTTGAAAAGAGGTAGAGACTATCATCATCTACATACAATGATGGTAGAGGGGGTGGGGGAGTGTTGCTGGTGCAGCATCACGTGTACAGAGTGACGCAGATGGGAGGCTTCCATACCCTCTGTTCGCTGTTGCCTGCCAGCTCATCCTGCAGGTCCTTGGTCTTAAGCTCAAGCTTGGTCCTCTGCTTGATCTGTTCCTGGCGCTCGGCCGATAGCTGCTCTCTCTCCTCCTTCATGGCAGAGATCTTGGACTTCAGCTCTCGCACAACACGCTCCGTCTCCTACAGAAAGAAAAAATTCTTTCAAGATTCAATTCAAAAAGGAGTGTAAACACAACTTGTTTCCTCTTCAGTGATTAAATCAACCATCCAGTTATTTAGCAAGGCCACACACTGTTAGCAGAGTTGGATACATTAGTCCTATAGAAATGTTATGTTAAATTAATGTTGTATGCATTTGTTTGGTGGCAGACAGTGTGCCTACAATAGGACATACAAACATAGACCATGATGGGTCATTTAAATCTTGCTAAAAACTGTCACAGTGGGAGATAGTCAGAGCAATCTTGTTTTAACAATGACAATTCTGGACTTAAAATAAACAAATCACTCTTCAACTATTGAACACTGAACATCTGAAATTTGACCATGTGATTTTGAATAACTCACTAAATACTGCGAGTTCCTCTTTTTTTTTGAGATAATACTGCAATGATATTTACAATGTTTATTTTCACCCATCCTTAATCCCAGATATCAATACTTCTTCTGCAAAGTGGGATTCTTTACCTCTACTTTGTCTCGGGCATCTTGCTGAGCATCACGCAGCTGTCTGGATTTGTCTCCACAGGTCTCTCTCTTGCTGGACAGCTGGAAAGAAAATGACCACACAAAAAGTCTTGTTACTGAAACCGTACACAACGGAGGCGGATCATTTATTTTTCCAACCGGTAAGCTTCAAATAGCTCTATACCAGCCATCAAAAAGGTCATAACCAAACTAATTAACATTCTGTATTATAATGTGCACATGCAATATTCTGAATGATAGGCAGTGATCATTTCCCATCATGGCACCAAAACAGACTGGAGATTGTCACCTCATCCAGTTTGGCGCGGGTTTCATTCAGCTCCTGGTTGTAGATGGTGTACTCCAGGGCTCTTCTCATCTTGTCCCACTTCTGGTACTGAGCCAGCTCCTCCTTCTCATCCTCCAGGGTGTGCAGACGCTCCTCAATGTATTTCAACAGCTCATTGATCTTCTCTCGCTTTCCCTCTAAAGAACACATCAGGATTGTTTTATTAAAACATGTAAAACACTACTAACTGCACGCTTAGTTTTCAGGGACTGGAATTTTTCCGACAGTTATAGATCATTCATGGTCATAAAGAATGATGTGTAGCGGGTAGGGATGTCACAAGAGCGGATACTCTGGTATCAAGTCGATGTCAAAATGTGGTTTGTGGTATAATAAGTGGAATATCACTGGTATTGCCTACTAAATTTCTGGTATCGTCACATCCCTAGAAGTAGGAATTGTAAAAGCATAATAATAATAATAATAATAAATAAATAAATAAATAAATAAATAATGGCAGTCTGAGACAATGATGTCAAGAAGATTTTACCTGTCTCCTTCATGAGAGAAATACTCTCCTCTTTGCGCTCATCATACACCCGTGTCCCTGCCACCTCCCTCAGCAGCTTCAGACGTTGGGAATCGGGTGCTGTGGCCATTTGGTTGATCTGCATAAAACATTGAATGTGTGAGATGGAACACCCTGCTGTTTAATGTAAAACAAAAAAGTTATACATTTTATATACATTTTCAGCAGATTTCTGATTTTAACACCAATCTTTAAAATCAGCTGATATTGTAAATGCTTTGATTTTAAACATGACAGGCAAAGATATCCAGTTAATTACAGTTGGCACTCTTTTGACCATCCTGCTTAAATACGGCAATACATTACACAACACTGAAAAATAACTTTTATTATATTCCACTGCTTTCTCACCTTTCCCTGCTTGACGATGTAGTATGGGTTACTGCGGGAGAAGCCGGCACTCTCCAGAAGGTTCATGACGTCATTCTTACTGCAACAATAACATTCAAACAAGTGATTACATGGATTCATAGAGTTGTTATTTCCTGTGATTAAAAAGACAGTCCATCCCCAGCAATACTTACGTCACCATCTTCTTGTCTAAGAAGTACTGGTCCTTCTTTGCGCCAATGACGCGGCGAAGGGAGACTTCCTCTTTGTCGATCTGGATGGAGAGAAGATTATCAGGAGGAGAATCACACACGGCAGCAGAATTGTCTGGCTATGTCACAGTATTACCAGGCTGCAAACTTTGGATTTCTAGAGTAGTGCAAACATCTGGCTTTCATCATCAGAATAATAAGCACTGTGTGTATTGGAGGCAGCGTGACTACAATCACTGGTCATAGCGGTCTCAATTTAGGGAGACAGTTCAACATGAACTGAACAACATAATATAGTGATAATGTACCACTTCCACTGGGAGCCTGGACGACGGGATGTTGAGGAAAGTTATCTCAAAAGGAGTGATGCCAAGATCTGGTACTTTTGCCACATGTTTTGATATACATTTTTAAGAGACTTCATACAAACGCAGGTGTAAAATGGGTTGAGGTCTTAAAAGCTTTTTTTTGTGGCTAATTTGGTATTTAAGTGTCACTTTTTCCAACAGTTAAACAACCAAGTATTTATCACATACCCACAGAAGACGGGGTATTCTTTGAGAGGCTTACTGAAAGGTTTCAAGTGTATCAGGTTGGAAAGAATAAAATCGGTGTGCCTAAGATTACCGTAATAGGATCAATATAAAATGCTAGCCATTCCTACCGGTAGCCGGTTGTCAGAGTTGTCAAATATAATCTCCACAAAAGCCGAAATGACACGAGGACCGGTTCCCTCCTATAGTGACAGGAGAGAAAAACAGAATAATTAAATGTTTATCAATAGCCTTGTGTGTTAAAATATGTTTCCCATTGTGTTTCAATCTCCAACAAAACTTCAGATTTGAACAAAAATGCAACTAATCCTATTAAAAATGTTGCAATCCAGCAGTTATTAGGAAGTTACACAAGCTTTTGACAGCGTAAGTATGTCTAACAAGCAATTTCTACACAAATACTGGGTCACACAGCCATTTACAAAACAGTGGCTGGGATCTGTAGAGTGTCTGACATGTGCCTGAACTTACGTGGAGCAGGGCCAGACGCTGTTCAGGTCGAAGGTGGCTGAACTCATCACTGAGCACAAACTGGATGGCTAAGAAAGCAGAGCGAAGCCACAGTTTTAGGCAACAAAACATAACTACACAGAAGGAAGAATGTTTGACTGTGGTTTGGCAAAAATTAATGAGGCAGACATACCATAGAAAAAGTTACTTTTTCCTGAGCCATTTCTTCCCACTGTAACAGACAAAATAACAAAATGAGGACATGGTGACATGTGTACAGAGTCTTTGGCACAACAATTTTGGTCAGGCAAATTATGTAGGTGTCTTCATTCATAGTACAACCCTTTACACCCACATTATTATTGAAAAATACAGTGCAATACCATAATAGAGTCAAACGATGAGGCGTGCACATACTCACCGATGACATTGTGTTTTGGACTGAAAGGGTCGACCACAGTCTGGTCCCTGTAACTTCGGAACCCCTGGATGATGACCTGCACAAGAACCCAGAGACCACAGTGAACACAACACCCTCCAATTTAGGATAACATTAACCACATACTAGACAAAGTTAAGTTACGTAAAAGGGACTTATGTGTAGCAAGCCAAGAACTGCTCCTCAAAGCAGCATTACTACTTCGCACCTCCGATACAAGTTAGACTCAACATGTGTAACCTTTGTGCCCAGCGGAGCATCCAGGGGAGCATCCAGTGTATCGTGGGGCACGATTTCCAACAGGGCCTTGACTGTCGGCTACTATACGAGCCCGATTTCATTCAGGACGTTGACGGGTTTACAAGCTTGCTAAAGTAATAAACCATACAGTAAACAACCACAATTATATAAACGCTTATATGTGTATATGATTAAATCGACTGCAATATGGTATCGTGCAACAACAATCGAGAAGCGACAAATCCGCTAACCTGCCGGTTAGCCTTGTAGCGTTAGCTTAGCATCCTGGGAAGGGGGACGGGCAATCCAAATCAAGATTAATCCAGATAGCCATAGCTAGGATTATCAAGATAGCTATCAATTTTATAGCTGTCTTTTGTGTGATTTAGCATAGCTCTGCAATCCAGTTAAAGTTAAACTGTGAGCAAAAACTCGGCATCCCAAGTAAGATAGCCCAAATAACGTAAGGCCAGTGAAAGTCGACAACACGCACAAGTCTGGTGTCGTTAGCTTACCTGTTTGATGTACATAGCTGTCTAAACAGGGCGTCTCCTTGGCTGAATTTGGAGATAAACTCCCCCCTCCACTAAACTGGAGAAGCCGGGAATTTAATAACCCAAACTTAACAAAATATTAGAAATTGATGCATTCGAAATTGGTGAAACACAGTGGCAGAAGAGAATAACATGGAAAATGGCGGCGGGGGCGGGATAGAATGGACGAGGCCATTACGTGAAAACAGGGTTGTAGCAATAAAAACATACTAAATACCGTGTGGTAATAAAATATATTAGACGAACATGGACAATATAAAAATACCATATTCATTACTACAGTATCTTCAATCGTTGGTGGTATGTGTTCGTATGTAAATAACAGGTTGAACACGTTCGCTGTGTACTTACCTACCAATTTGTACAGCTGGTACAGTCTAGCTGTCTGTCTTCTAGGCGCCAAACACAGAAAAGAGTTGATGATAGAGAACGAGCTGCCGTCAAATTAAAATCAATCTTATCAATCGACAAAAACTGATGTTTACTGATAATCCCCAAACGATATGTTTTATTCTTTCTTTAGAAAGCACAACATCACTCTGTTTCAAATGGGAATTTCGACTGAAATTCTTTACTTTTACTTTTCATTGCTTAAATTGCACCGGGATACACTAACTTGATAAATAATCTAGGCATAATGCAGTCTTGACTATAACTGAATGTAAGCAATGTTGCTTATTTGAATACTCTTATAAAGGCCAACTCCGTCACTGCAGGTGTCACTGTTGTCTCTACTGCTGTAGCTTATTTAGGCCTGTCCTGTCAGAAATTGTACTCTAAAAGCAATGTCTTCAAATTTGTATTGAGTGTGTTAACAAGCACACCAGTGTCCTGGTTATGTCCCGGTTTTGTGTTGCGAATGTAAAAATCATCATATTCATATTCATAAACCAGGATAGGCTACTATGGCATGCAGGGGTGGAATGTAACAACATTAGCCTGGTGTACATAAGTACACATTTGAGGTACTTTACTTGAGTATTTCCATGTTATGTGAGTTAATAGCCTACTTCTACACCACTATATCTCAGGGGCAAATATTGTACCCTACTTTTTACTCCACTACATTTGTCGGATAGATTTAGTTCAGTTCCTTTTCATTTTACAATTTTTTATACCCTTCCTCGCCAGTGAAAACCATGTATCTTCAAATATTGGGTATTTTGCATTAGTTTTTTTTCCTGATAAACTGAAGGATCAAGTGTTTCTTTATGGGTAAATTAGTTTTAAAATAAATAAATAATTTTAAAATCCTCTTGGATTAGCTGGAAAATCGTCCCAAAGCTGAAAACAGGGCTGTTATTCATTAAAAGTTGACCCTTTAAACGGTTCTTCCTGAACAGTGACATACAAACATATGCTGATTTTATGGAATATGATGCATTGCTGTAGATATATGAAGTAATTCAAATTAGCACATCCTTAAACATCTACAGATACACATTAAGGAAGCAGTAATATATATCCAAAAAAATCCTATATAATAGAAAACACTGACAGGGAACATTTTACTGAAGGCCGAGTACTTTTTCTTTTTTAAGTAGCCTAAGATATGCTAATAATACTTGCATACTTTTACTTAAGTAACTTTTTTTTAATGCAGGACTTTTACTTGTAGTGGAGTATTTTCACAGTGTGATATTGGTACTTTAACTTAAGTAAAGGATCTGAATACTTCCACCACTGGTGGCATGTAAACACCTTATCAAGGTATCTGAAGTGACTGACATGGTGAGAAATCAAGACACAAAGATGATCAGAAACCTGGTTTCTCATGTTCCACGTAAACATTATACCCAGATCTAAACCAGGATCGTTGATTTTTCCTCTGTCATGTCGTTTGAGGGAATAGGCCTGCAGTGAATGAATTGGAAATAGTCCACTTAATCCCATTTGACTTCTCAGTTATTATTGACCTTTCAACTACCACAAACATAATGCTAGAATGATAACATGACAAAAACTTTATTGTCGTGGTGAAAACATTTATTAAACACATATTAACATCCACATTATTGAAAAAAATCAGACAGACAATTTTCAAATAAATTAGGTTTAAATGCCTGACTGTATTTGTGAATAGGCATAAATCACAATATCAACCTAAGGCATGTATATTGCAGTTTATCACTATGCTGTGTTGTTTCATCGTAGCAGTACAGAAGACAGGAAAACAATGTCTGTAGCTCATAGTTTTCATAAGTCCCATGAACTGAATACTATTATCTTGAATCTGTTTCTGTCTATCTGCTCTGCTGGCTTCAACACGAGGCACACAGAGAGCATTAATTTTTATTTTTTCAAGTAAGACTACAAGCAGTCACAGTTCATTTTAAGGCAGTGCAGTTATTGGGCTCAGTGTGAACTGGTGGTGGACCGGGGACTGCAGGCAAGAGGTAGGGAGGGTGAACACAGATGGCTCAAAGTTTTTGGTGTTGAAGGTGGTGTTGAAGTCGTTGGCAAAAAAGGAGGCGGACTCCGGGGCGCAGGGTGTCGCAGGTTCAGGCGTGGCAGCATGAGCCGGGGCCGTGGAGAGGACCTCTGATTCAAACTGCAGCAGCTGACCCATGAAACTGAAGTTGGGTGAGATGACTGCCCGCCGCTGCTTGATGATGTCGAAGGCCGCATCCAGCCGCAGCTGCTGCGTCCTCATGATGTAGGCCATGCAGATGGTTGGTGAGCGGGAGATGCCTGCTTCACAATGGACAAGAACCTTTCCCCCGGATTGCTTCACGTGATCTGGAAGAAGAAGAAGAAGAAGAAAGGGACAATGCAATGTTAATGTTCTGTGGTGAGATTCATGCACATCAGCAAGATTGTTGCACAGAATCCAACCATGCAATAATTTAATTACATACTGTATATATATATATATATATATATATATATATATAATAATAATTAAAAAACGTCGATTTCAAAATATAGGCCATGGTGTTGTTTCAGGTTTTATTTTTTGCTTTGTTTGTGTGTGTCTGTAATTGATATTTTTAAAGTCAAGTTATGTGGTGGAGAGGTTAACATGAATGGGCGTTTTAAACAGTGAGTAATAACAAATTAAAAAAATCACTTTTTAACGGTGTATTAATTTCCTACTCTTCACTCCCACTCGCTAATTGATGCAAACACTTTTCTGCACATCCATCTAGTTTTATCTCTCTCTCGTCACACATGCGCAAATAGCAGCAAGACATAACGGACAAAGAGGAACATCAACCTTGTCAATAGGCTACACCTCATTTGCAGGGACACAGAAATGTAGACACATCTTATACCAGTTTCAGTTGGGCACGCACAGACACTTGTGAGGCTCGTCTGAGTCACAGAGTGCAGCTGTACATGAGACTCTCCTACACTGCTGTGGGGGCGCTGGGCACTGCTGCAGAGCTCACTGTGTGCTCAAATTCAGAGCTGCAGTGCTCCTACACACTTATGTGTATGCTCTAATGCCCACACAGAAATCGACTTTCTCATAAGTGTCACTCACGACACATTTCAAGATTTTGCTAATTCCTAAAACTGCTGCAAACACCTACACGTCTGCTAATCTGCCAGTCTCATCTGTTAGATCCGCCATGATATAGTTCCACAAAGCCACCGCAGACAGGCACATCTCTCTCTCTCTCTCTCTCTCTCTCTATCCCTTTCTCTCTCTATTAAATAGAAAACATTGAGGGCCACATCTGTCTGGTTCTTAGAGCCACTGCAGGGAGAACAATGATTTCTGACAGCGCTGATCCTGGATAAACCACATGAATGAATCATGAACTTCCCATCTGGTGTGGAGGATGGTGGGGTGACGGCAGCAGTGGGTCAATAATATTTATCATCTCCTCCCTGACTGTACATCCGTCACCATGCATGTCAGAAGTGTTTCCGATTGCCGATAGATTTTCGTTTGGGGCCCGGCTGCAGCTCGGTGATTATTTGCGTGCACCGTAATCACTTGGCATGGTTGATGAACTTTGGTGGCCCTCTCTGAATGTAGGCTAAACCTGAAAAATGTTCAGCCTTATGTATTAATAGACGGCTTACACAAAGACACCCTAAATGTAGGCTGCATCCCCAAACAATGCACAATACCAGCCACCCAATACTGATCAGCCAAGCTGCTTGTGGGTGAGCTTTGTCCTTGGTTATGCCTCGCTATAAATAGCCACCAGCACATTATGTGCATCTTTTGATGCTGCTGCTGCTATTATCCAGCACCTCTCTCCTCTCCCACACTCTCTCTTCTTCAGAAACACATCCACTGCCCCGTGGTCTGTCAATATATCCCACCTGCGAGCAACGAACATCTAAGATTTCTCATTATGTGTCACTCAGCTGGCGTTTAACCTCCACACAACCATCATAAAGGACTGTGTGTGAGTGTCAGTCAACCCCAAACCTCCTCCACCGGGCCATTACTAAACATGGACAGCTCACCCAGTTGTCACACTGACTGGCCACACCCTGCAGAGTAAATCCACTGAGATTAAAGCCTGGGAGGCGATGACGGCATGGGAGTGTCTTTTTCAAGTAAAGACAAAGGAGGAAGTTCAGGAGGGGACGGGGAAAGTGAGCAAATCCTGAATGAAAGCACGCTGGCTGGATATGTTAGTGGGGGATTGAATGAAGGCGATCAAGTTAAACTGATTATAGCCGGGTTTCTTATAGCCCTCTATTTGTGAATGGAATCAGGTGAGAGACAGCGACCTAGGTGGTTTGTTTGATCACATCTCAAAAATAAACACACCTATGTATAGGAGACTCCTTAAAGTGTTCCAGGAAAAGACTCCATCTTGGTGGTGGTGTATTTATTTCCCCTAGCGAGAGACTGAAATAGGATGTATTTTTGTGGATGTATTTTGATTTGATTTCCTATTTTTACTTTTTTTAAATTTTTTTAAAGCAACTAAACTAAACAATTTGGATTAATTGTCAATAAAAACCATGACGTTCATTCCCTTCAACTCACCAATAAACTCTATGGCCTCCTGGAAGTGGGAGCTGATGTCGGCCATGTGGTTGTCCTCCACTGGGATCCACTTGTAGTCGTAGTGGCCCTTGGCCGGCTGCAGGTCCCTGCGCGACACATTGAGCAAGGCCGTGATGTGAAGGTCGCTGAGATAGTCCTGTCTGGAGGCATGGTAGGCACTACCGAGGTAGAGGAAAGGCAGGATCTCTACGGGTTTACCCTGAAAGGGAGAAGGGGGGTGGGGGTAAGAAAAAAAGAGAAGTGAGTTCACGTAGATAAGGACTGGAATACACAACAAGTGTGATTTCACGGCCACCTAACAAGACACAACACTGGACCCTAGATCTCGATGCATCTGCTTTAATCCGCCCGTAATCCACCCCTGAGAAAAAGGGTCCGAGCCACAACATCCAAACACCTGTCAGCACAATAATCTGCAGAGCAGAACATTATGTTCATCTGAAGACAATAGGCACATGGATGCATGTGGCTGGACGGATGGATTTCTATTATGTAAACCATTATGTTTAAATAACCTGCAATCTGTCAACCAGACACAGTAGAGTGTTCTTTGAGATGTGAAGCTGCCACATGCCTTCTATTTGGGCAGTGGAGGAGAGAGAAGAAAGGTCAGAGATGAAAGAGTGTTTTTCTCTATGGGGTGTCTTGGTGTCTGCTGGGCATCATTCAATGGCCTCTCCCTCTTTGGGCCAAATATGAGATAGCCGGGGAGCAGTGAAGGTCAGAGAATATCATATGTATGTCGAGAGAAATGATGCCAAATATAAGTCTCTATGATGTCAGCGGGGCTTGGATGTGTGTGTCTTTTTTATGATGTGGTTAAAAATAAAAACTGGCAGTGGATGCGTGCCCTGCATGGGTGGGAAAGAGAGGCGTATTGTAAAAGGGTGTTTCCATACCTGATCGTAATCTGGTTTGCGGTGAGAAAGCTTCTCGCTGTGGCTGCAGACTCTTTTCTCGGTTTCAGTTCCGCTCTGGTCGATGGTTTTCACCTCAGTGCAAAGTTCAGGGTATTGAGAGTGGAAGTTTTCGTATCCTCCTGTGAGAAAGGGGTGGGAACCATGAGCACATAATGAAGCCTAATAATAAACAAGCTTAGAATATTTCTTCCTCTACACCCAACACACACGTTCGCATCTTGTGAAATGGCTTATGAAACATGTCTCAGCAGCGGATTGTAACCTTTATAACCTGATTAAAAGCGCCTAATTAATTACATGAGCCTGCAGTTGAAAGACCGGTAATCCTTTAAGGGGGCAACATCCTGGGGACGCAGAGGTGACAGACGGAAATGAATGTGTTTCAACACGTTATCCCAACCCCGATGGTTACATTGAGCTAAAAAACAAATGTTTTCGATGGGATTTAATTTTCTTTCTTTTTTATTGAATTTTTTATTATCAATGAGAGTCATTGCACCAACAATGTGTCTGCGTTTGTTTCACACTGACTCATCCGCTCCGTTGATGTACGCAGGACATATATCTCTCCAATAAGACAGGCGAGAAGGATAATGAGAAAAATATGACTTGACCTTAGATGTATCTTTATTATTACGAAAAGTAAAATAAAATAATAAATATATGGTAAAAAAAAAAAATTGAGATAGCTCTGACAAAAACAGTGGACAATCATTTATTTATGCCCTACTGACTCCACTGAACAGGCTAAATCATGTATCTACAGCCGAGACTACACTACCTAAAATTAAATCCCAAAATAAGAATAAAAGACATTCTGCTAAAAAAAAAAAGATGTGAAATTTTAAAGCTGTAAATCACCGTGCTGGTTTTCTTAAAACTATAATCGATCCCAGAAACAACAACTAGACACACTGATAGCCTCTCTTATTGTCCCCTTTCTGGATTACAAAACAGTTGATTTCACAAGGCTCTCACCTTTCAGGAAACAGACGTTTGCCCCGCTCGCTAGATGAGAGAGAGTGTTTATTACTATTTGTGCTACACTGTCCTTCTTCAGTTTTTGCCAGTGGGACGTCCGGTCATCCAGAGCCACGATAGCCGATATGCTCCCCTCCCGAAGCCGAAGCAGGGACCTCTCATCCGGGATGACAAACTGCAGAGGGACCGGCCCTCCTCGAGACCTCCGGACCACCACTGAGTTGAGATTGACATTGACAGAGCCTTCGATGTTGGAGTTCGTGAATGAAAGATAAGGTCGGCAATCCACAATAAGGCAGCTCCCGCTCTCCTTCCTGATGATTTTTCTCAGACGCCGGCAGTCTATGCTGGTGACTTTCATTTTGTCGCCGAGGAGTTGTTATTATTGCCTAAATAATTCGACTGGATTACTCCTAAACGGCGGATACGGGCGAGCAATGAGTCCCGTGCGCGTCTGGGTACATGTCCTCCAAGGGGATTCCGGCCGATCAGTTTTATGGAATGGCACCTCCGGCGCGTGACGTCACGAACCATATATGGACACCGGCGAGGTGTGATCTCAGCATGAACAAAGACGCCCACATCCATGACTGGCCTGTGACTCCACCCCCGGTCCTGGTAAACAAAAACCCTACTACTGAAGAGTGTTTGTTTCAGCTGATACTCACTGCGTGTCTACCAGAACCCGTCACACTGGTAATTTTATTTTCAGCTTCCAACTTTTGCGGACAACCATAAGAACGACATAATAACAATAATAATATTTCTGGACTTCCCCTGACTAAAGAAAGGATGCAATGTTTTGGAAGGATGCTATCAAACGCAGCCAGCCATAATTACAAAACTCTATAGGAAACAACACAGTAATAGTCTTATTATTTTCAGCATATTAACGATGTGTTCTTTATAACATTGTGAACTTTTTACTTTTATCAGGTGGATGCTTTAAATAAGCCCAGTTATTTTACGTTCCTCTTCCTGGACAGTACATTATTTGTTATGTTTGTGTATTTTTAAATTGTGCAAATACACTTAAACTAATAAAGATACAAGGCTATTGGATGAATGACGAAGAACACAACACAAACATGGTAGCCTATATCCAAATATGAAATAGAGCTGCAACAGTAACTTTTGTTTTATTAATTACCCTGCTGACTCTCGATTACAGCGTTTGGTCTGTAAACATGTCAGAAGATAGTACAAAATTCCCCCATGGGGACTTCTGGAAACTAGGGAATGTTTGGCATTAAACAATTCATTAATTCATCCATTTTTTTTTCTCGAATAGTTGCCGGTTAATGTTCTGTCAGTCAAACAATCAATCATTCAATTAAATAACTAATTATTTTAGCCCTAATGCAAATAGCTGGTCACATACTGAATACATAAACTCATTATTGTGCAGCATATACACAAACACACTGTACACCAACTCACAAACACTTATAAATAGACACACTTATGAAGGAACATTACAGAAAAACATTAAAGTGATAATACAGGAAATTACATAAAGAGCCACCTTCCAAAAGATAACATTTACAGTGATAGAATAGCAAATAAAAAAATGTCATATAAGATCTTATGCCCACACATAAACTCTTAGCGAGTACCACACTCACTGTACTTATTTGTTAAGGCTACTTATGAATAATCTTCCATTTAGTATGTGGGGGCTTTTAAGGAGAGCTCAGTATCTGAGAAAAACAAACTTCCGCTCAGTCCCATGTATAGCCCAGGGAACCTGCCTTATATCCCTCAGTATGTAAGCCTAATCTGCCAAATGAATTAACAGGTTTAAACGTCACAATGCATGCACTCACATGACATGCAATCAATACTAGCATGCAGCTGGGTACTGTGTTTGGGTTCTGTTAGTGTGTGTGTGTGTGTGTGTGTGTGTGTGTGTGTGTGTGTGTGTGTGTTTGGATTCAAATATGTAACTTTAGCCCTTAAATCCAATTGAAAATATTTTGCATTTACTCTATGTCATACCCAAAAGAGCAAGAGGAGTGGTATCAATCTTCTCATCTAACTTACAGCAAGAAAGCAAACAAGCGTATTTTCTAAAATGTTGAACTATTGCTTTCGTATATTTAAATGACAATGGCTACTCACTGAATTTACGGAAGCAGTCACTAATAGCCAATTGGCTAATTGTACTGTTAATGTGAATCTCTGAGCCATTACGTCATACTGTATGTACTGAAATCCTTTTTGTTTTATGAGACGCAGAGTGCAAGGAAAGTTCAAGGTTCAAAGGCCAAGCCATACTGAAAATGTACCATCTACATATTGTAAACAAGAACACTGAGAGCCTCGGAGAAATCAATCCAACAAATATGTGTTACATCATGTGTCTGATGCATGAATGCGTGAGAAGAAGAGCAAAACAGAAAGAGAGAGAGAGAGAGAGAGGTAGAGGGAGAGAGAGAGGAGACAGAGAGGCACTGAACAACAACAGAAATGTGACAAATGGACAGACACCAGAAAATACAAAAACACCCAGCAGCCCGAGGCCATGACAGTATCTTTCTATAATGGAGAAACAACTCCTCTGCATGTGGTGCTGTGCCTGGCTAGCTGCCTGTCTGTGATTGGCTGAAAAAAAAGAGGCAGTTATAGATGGACAGGTAGACAGGCAGACAGACAGATAGATGCACTGTTAGATGAATGGGACGTGTTGGGGTTGGGTGACGAGATGCCTGGTGGCGGCTGAGGATTAGAGGGACAGCAGGCAGCGTGCCATATGGTCCAGTCTAATCTGGGCTTGTGACATCATGGCTAATGAGCGGGGAGGCCCACCATCCGTTTCCGAGCCCTCACTTCAGTATGGGGTTTGATAGTGTCAGCTGTAAGTAACAGTAGACCCACACGAGCCAGATAAACAAGTTGTGTATTCAACTCTTTTATTTGTATATATATGTATATTGTATACCTCCCCTCTTTATCCCTCCTCAGGTCTCCCCTTCCCTCCCTCTCCCCCCTCGCTCTCACATCAATTAAATGTTTTGACCTCATTGCTCTAACTAACAGGATTGCCTCAGTACATCAATGGCCTGGTTGTATTGCCAATATATTTAGGAAGCAGACAGACAATTTTTAATCCTACTTGCACAGAGCCCTGCAGTCAGCTGGTCGGCTCTTAGGACTGTTGTGTCGGCCCTGACTGTGTCGAACGCAGTATTTTCACAAAGTGTGTCATCTGTGTGGTGACGTCACCGGATCACAAGTACAACAAACCAATTTGGATTTCTGGGGATTTTTTTTGCTTTCCGAGTTCGAGGTATAATTGATTAATCCCGAAAGCATGGGGAATTGCAGAGTCCTGTGTCTGTCCCATTGTTGTCGACCAGTGCTGAATAAAAGACATTAAATATTCATAAACACAAGATGAAAGATGAAAAACACACAAGACTACAACCACAACAAAATAAAAGATCCTGTAGGATGAAGCAGAGCTAGAGGAGAGCTCAAACAATGTGTTGGTTAATTGATTAGTTTGATCGATAGAATCAAAAGAAAATATCTATTTTGATAACAACAATAAAAATAGCATCATTTAAAACAAAATGACAAAAATTCACAAGTTCCAGCTTCTTAAATGTGCATATTTTCTGGGAACTTGTTGGATGCATGAGAATTTTTTGCTATTTCCTAAAATTCTAAACGATTATTAGGGAAATAATCAGTAGACAAATCGATAATGAAAATAATCATTAGTTGCAGCCCTTAAAAGCAAGAAAATACTGCTAAACGTGAGTGACAAGCGCTCTCAGCACCCATCACTATGTTGATGATAATGATGATGATGCTGTACTGTAACATGTAATACAAAGAAACAAGGACATATACATTTAACATTACATCACAATCACCAATGACAATATTATTCAAAACCCTTCAACGTACATTTGATCTGGGATTGAGCTCCCTATTTCATTTCAGGATTGACTGGTGCACAGAAGAGTCAGTCTAACGATATTAAATCGTGGAACCCTATATCTCCGATTTGGTAAATATTATTTAATTAACTAGCCAGCTGATCTTATCCAGATTGTATGTCCATATTCAGTGGTAATGTATGTAACGTATATCAATTCTACGTCATGCATTAAAGTGATCTTACGTAACGATTTCACGGAATTCACAACATCACGACCAGTTGTTTTCACCTGCGCTACTGTTCTCATTAACGTAACATGAGGCGAGTGTTCTTACTCCCCAAGGGGGGAAACAATAACAGCAGGCCGGGTGGAGGGTGTGAGAATATCCACAAAGGAAGATGAACGGAAGAAAATGTTACTCTTTTAGACGTTCAGCGTTTTCCAACAGTTTTATTATGGTGAAATGTAGCTTTTGTGTGGTTTGGTGCCTGCTTTCCATTCACCTGCCCATCAACTTTGTCAAAGATTCACAGAAACAGAACCTCAAGTCTTATGTTCGCACTGTGGCTCCTGCATGTGGACAAATCTGTGTTTCTGCCTCATCTATAATTGATTTCTTGCCGTTTCAGTGCTGAACTCCGATCCAAAAATGGTGGATCTCGAAATAACCCCTGTCTGTTATTCTGAGGGATAACTCCAATCGTTTACTGTTATTGTGTACCATTTCAATTTTTCCTGCTTTTGAACTTCACTGCAATGTTCAGGTATTTTAACATGAAGCTGCACAGTCTACATTTGCACAGTGGTTTGCAAAAAAACAACGATCTTGAGCACGTTTTTGTTAAGTGTTAAACTGTGTATCTGTAAGATTTTACCTTTATGTAAAAGCGATTTCTTCGGCTAGTTTCTTGTTTGCATCAGTCGTTAACAGAATAGGTTATACAGCAGCCATCTGCTTTTGGGCTGCATGACACAAGACCTTTTATTTACACCAGAAAATGACTGTTGGCCAAACTGCATTAGTATGGTATGCAAGTGCGTCAAGTCAGTTCCTGTCCAGAATCTCCCTTTTTCCATGTGACTTATAAAAAGCACCAAAACACAATAGGTTGCCTTCTCTGGGACATGCACCCCCCTCCCCCGCCTCCCCCCTCAGCTGCACAGGTGCTTCCTGATTTGCTGACTGAGCCTCCAGATGATGACACTGTTTCCTATTAAGGCCGACATTATTACATTACTCATCCCACTTCAGCTGACCACTGAGTACAGCGGGTTGGAATTTCACTTGGGTAACAAAAAAAGACTCAAGTGAGTTACAGTGAAGAGCTACATTTCATAGTTTACAATTTATTGTAACAAAAGCAGTTGTTTCTGGGAAAAGCCCCCCCACAGAATTAAAAAGAAAATCATCACAAGCAACTAGGACAGCACGTGAACACAGAGTTTCTGTAATGGGTAGCGACAGTTGAATCAAAGTATGGTCATTACTGATTTAAAAAAAAGGAAAGTGTATACTTTTAAGGTATTTTTAAGGTACATTTTGTTTTTATCTTATCTTTTCTATGTACAGTATTGTGTGTATTTAAATGTTTCATTTATATGATGGTTTTATTATTTCTGCTTTGAATGTTGTCCCATCTGTCCTACATTGTGAGCTCCTTAAGGACAAGTAAACATGTGTTGTGATGGCAAAACAAAATGAAATCTACAATTGAAATGATTTGACTTCTAATGTAATACAATTCATTTTTCATAGAAATTGGGAATTTTACGGAAATAATATGGAAAAGTAGCTTGAAAGTTGGAGCAGTGGAAATATAACTGAATGAATGTTAAAGAATATAAATTCCAGTGGGATTTGACTGTTATGTTGACTGTTGTAAAAAAAACCCTGCTTTTTACACATGCCGTGACAAAATGAAAATGACTTTCACTTTGACAGTTATCAGTCATTGTGTGTCGAGCTGGGTCTACTGAACTCAGTGCCCTGTCAATGTGAGTCATACTGCTTGGATGAGAGGAGGGGCCGATTCTTGGAATAAACCGTTTGTTGGTGGAAACCACTCAAGTACGAAAATAGTCAAAATGATCACAACATGCCAAAAACATATGTTACCGCCCAATCTAGCAGTCACATAATTACAATATGGAGAAAAACAAGCACGAGTAAATCAAGCACATTTGATCAAATACATCTCTTTGATGCTCCCGAACAAACCATCAGTGAGGTAACCAGGGGTGTCTCGGGTCTTTCAACATCAGACACTCAGCCATGGTTGATCAGACCACGTTGATGACCGGCTCTTCGTACTTTGGTCTCTTCCTCTCCTCCAGATGATCCTCCCATGGCACCGTCAGCTCCATCACGACGATGTTTAGCACAACACATAACACAAGTATAAGTAAGTATAAGTACATAAGTATTCCAGGGAATGCTGATGGCATGTAGTCACACGCCGTTTTTTTCTTTAGGTGTGTGAGCAGAGACGGCAACAACAAACATCAGCGTTGTGAGTAACCATGCACTCAAATCATATCACATCCATCCTGCGGCTGCCAAATTCAATATGAAACAGGAATGTTTGGCATCCTTGAGTTCATGTCATGATATGCTGGCCCAGATGACACATGCTGCGCACACACACACACACACACACACACTCACACACACACACACACGCCTCAAAGGCTTGACTCACCCCCCCATTTCCACCCACTGCTCACAGTCATGTCATGACTCTTCCAGGCAAGCCACACTCCTAAGAATTGGGGTGAGAGAGAGAGGGATATAGAGAGAGAGAGAGAGGCACTGAACAACAACAGAAATGTGACAAATGGACAGACACCAGAAAATACAAAACACCCGGCAGCCCGAGGCCATGACAGTATCTTTCTATAATGGAGTGAGTGAGTCTGTGTGAGTTTGGCAATTTAATCAGAAGGTAATTCACCGTTTAACTTACCCCAGTTATTGTTCTAAAGAAAAGTCACTCTGGGTTTCCGGGTGAAATTTCCATCGCATAAAAATAGTTGAGGCCTCAGGTGGAGATAAATGTGGCTTTCTCTGTTCATGCCGCAGAGGCGAGAGTGCCGTGGGAATTCAGCGTGGAACACGAGGCATTGACGTGCTGCTCTGTGACGTGTAGGCCACAAAGAAACAAAATACACACCTGGTCATTTCTTTTAGCCAAGTATGCTTTGTGTCAAGATGTTCCACGAAACAGGTGACTGAAAGCTGAATGACATTGTGAAATGTACTGTGAAGCACAGCGTGGCCTGGTTACCGTAGAGGAGCTTCATAGAAAGAGCCCACGTTTATCACATCTCTTAAAATAACAGCAGTACGCATGTAGATCTGTGAAAGCTACCATGACAGATGACAACGCAGGAAAGCTACTCTTCACCTGCTTCACGTCCACACGTACACACGTACACACATCTATATCAGCTGTTTCCCGTCAGAGCTGCTCACAAACCCAGTGTATCACTGCATTAAGTACTTCGTCTTCTTTATTTCCTGCTCTTTACTCGGAAATGACAGGAGTGTGGTGTAAAAAGTAATACGTTGCCACACAAAACAGTGAGGCTATTTCCTGTTTTGGCTCGTCAACAAGGCTGTATAGCTTTCTGCCACTAAAATGAGTCGCAATACGGATACTTTGTTTGGCAGCCCTGAGCTCTATTCCCATTGAGAGCAGGGTTACAGAAAGTGTCTTGAAATGCCAGTCGATGGGGGGGGGGCCTCGATTCATCTGTCCCATAAACATCACGGCTGTCCAAGAACTATTAAAAAACACAAAAATGAGCCGCATCGTTGCACTGGGTGACACAATCCTTCTTTACCGTGAGCATGGGCACTGTAGTTTGATTAACTGCAAGTCCCTCCTTGTCCTGATGCCATACTGTACATATTCAGTATTTTTTACTCCACCATTTACTCCTATTTGGGTAACATTTGTTGAAAACTACAGTGCCCAGCTATTTTAGGAATTTAATAACCTGTTTTTTAACATTTACAAAATTTAGTAGGAACAAATGGCCATCTCTCCAAAAAATATCAAGAGATGGGCTAAGCTGACAGTAAGAAAAGTATAGACAAAAGTATGGGAAAGTAGAACATCTTGCTCAGACGGTTTTACGCTACAGATGTAGTCTTTTTTTGTGTTGCATGGCCTCATTCTTTTTCTGCAGGACGTGTAAAATCTGGGCAGAAATGCAACCTGAAAACAGCGTCTGCAATTAATCAAGCTGAACAAGCTCATAGCATTTAGTCAGCCTTTTGCCTGCTCTGCATTATTCTGCCACATCCTCAGCATTATATACAACAATGCATTTGCAAAGCCGTGCCTTCCTCTTTGCTCTCTAACTAATCGTACTGTCTATAAATATACATATATGCCACTACATTTGTTATCCGTCTTCACTTCCGCTGAGTAGTGGGTCACAGCGGAGAACGAGGAAAGCATTGAGAACATAAATAAACTCAGGGGCAGCACTGAAAATGTAGCTGCCACTCTGAGGGTGTTAATGTTACTTTGAGGAGGCAATAAATATCACTTTAAGCCTTTGGCAGTGAGTCACCCAATGGATCATGAACTTCAGAGCCCTGCAGAATAAATCCCCACATGCACTTAGTATGGTTGTGTTCATCGAGCTTTTCTGCAAAAAGAACAAAATAATCCGGGTTTTATGAATGCAGAATGAAGCTGTTGATATCATGGTCACTGGCTGGGAATTTGTCTTCAGCCCACTTTTGTTTGTGCATAATATTATGAGCTACTCGGTTGTTGAATATACTAATATGGGATACAGGAAATAATGTCGGTGAGAACAGTTGCACTTGCAAAAGTCCCACGACTTGAGAGAGTTGGTTTCAAGAAATTGTGTAAAGCTTTTAGAAAAGAGTGCCAGTTTCCTTCTACCATACCTTTGTAGGCATTGTCACTTAACAAAAAAATCGAATTGATTTACAGTCAAAACAACCTTCAGCTTCAACCAAGCATTTCCCAAAGCCTGGCAAACCGGCCTTTGTTGTTTGAGGAAGTACGCTCTCTTGCATGCTCAAAAACATTCCTGTAGACAATTGAATGCTTGTAACCACAGCAGGGTGTGTGTTTCAAAAGGTGAAAGTATGCAAGCAGTGAGATGATTGTAGCCTTCACTTGAAGAAATACCATTAAAAAAAAACAGAGCATTAAAACAACATTCAGCAACAGTCAGTCTGATTTCTTAATCATTTGGCGCGTGCTCACCTGGAATGACAAAGCAGGCTGACATTATTACAAAGAATAAAACACTTGTACTATAACAGTCCGATAAGTGCCACACACTCCTGACAGTTTACAGTCAACAAGACTGATGTGTTTTTATTTCACACATTGCAGACAGCCCAATACAATACCAAGAGGGATAGTATAGTGCAGCCTTGCACAGTGAAGAATAAGATATAAAGAAGATAAGAATACGACAATAAATACAACACTTGTAATACAAATAATATAAAGCAAATAGATAAATATGCAATATCTTAAAAACAGGAAAAGTGTCTGCAGACATGAAGTTAATTGTGGACTTTATTCCTCTGGGGAAATTGTTTGTGGCGGCAAACCAGCTGGGGTTTTACTTCCCGATCTATACAAAATAGATTTGTCATTATAGGACTGTGGCTCATCATGGAAACAAATAGTGGGTGACCTTCATGAGAAGCCATGTCAGAAATCCTCCCCTGCGCAGATGCACTGAGAAAAGGGATTTTAAAACATTTGATCAAAGACCGGAACTTAAGAGTCACTCCTGCACGCGCCCCTTCCCCCTCTGTTTGTCTGTCTGTCCATCCCCCACTCACCCTCTGTCTCTCTTTCCGTTTTACTTCCACCCTCTTCTCTCATCCCCTGTTTTCCAGTCTACCCCCCCCCCCCTCTCATCACCTGTGTGGGAGGCACAAAGCCAAATCCACTCAGCTGGAATTAAACTCACTGAGACCTTACAGATTGCACTGCTCCACTTTAATCACACACAACACACACATACATGGACACACACACCTGCACGTAAACACATCACACACCGACACTCTCCCACTCAGCGGATGGAAAGATGTAATAGATAGGAGTGGCGACTGGGGAGTGCCCACGTCATAGGAAGTAGGTATAGACATTACTGTCACACACAGTATATAAAGTATAAATACACGCGCACACACAACAGGTCATCATTGGGAGCAGGTATCAGTGTGTTGGAGGAAAAGGGGGAAAAAACACACCATCAAACAACAGAATGAAAAGAAAGATGTAAGGTACATTAAAGCAGCGAGTTTGAGGGTGGAGTACTTCCCCCTCTAAAGGATCATGTGTAGATCAGTTTGTAACCCTGCATTGCCTTCAATTGTTGAAGAAAACTTTGTTCTTCTCGCATGACCTCCACGGTGATCGGAGAATAACAAAAAAAATTTAAAAACGAAAAGATTCTTGATGAATTCAACTAAATGTAGAAAAATGAAAATCAAAACATCCATTTACAAACTCTCACAATTAAGGTAAATGATTCTAGAAGGTTATGGGCAGTTTGTACGTTTTTTTTATTTGGCTCTACACAGCAAGACCGACACGAAAACACACGATCAACATGACACCACGACAATAGTTAAAATCCCAAAGAAAACCTTTCATTGAAAAGGTTCATTGTTAAATGAGCAATAGTATCATAACAACATTTTGGGCTAGCCATTTTAAGCTGACACAAAATATCGCCGTGTGCCTTGAAACAAAAGTCTACGAGTTGTACTGTTCGCATTCATTTTTTGTGAATAGAAAGGACAGACCACATATCACTGCTCCGACTTCATGTTGCATAATACACTAAGACAGATTGTCAGTGGGTGGGAAAGCACTGCGAGATTTTATTGTCACACACACACAGACAGCACTCTATGCAGGCCATTGTTCTAGTGTAAGTTTGTAATCATGGCGGTTATGTTTAAGCTGATGTGATGCACTACACTGAAGCTGGTGGTGTGTTTAGCACACAGTCAGCTGGGCTTTTTCCTCTTTCTATACCACTCTTTCATAACAATCACTTCACATTGGCTGCGCTGATGACTCATACATTGTCTGTCTTCATCTAACTTCCCCCAATCAGTGACAGAGGGAGGGAAGGGTGTGGGAGGTTTGACTCTCAATTTCTTGTTTTTTTTTCCCTTCCTCATATTGACTGTAACTCCCCAAGCTCCCACCTCGACCAACTGACTCATGGAAGAGTTGTTTGATTGAGAGGACGCAAAGGTCAATCAAATAAAATAAAATGAGGGACCCATTTTATTGATAATACACTGGCTTGATTGCGAAGAAACGCTTCATCTTGATGAGGACAGTTTGTGGTGTAGGGAGGGGCAGAGGAGGGAAGACACGCAACGAGGCAATAAACTGCACTAAAATCCCAGCTGTGGCCAAGTGGCCGCATCCAGATCGTGTGTTCTGGATAATTCAGATGACAGAGTGAGAAACACAATATGTTGTTGTCATATCACTGATAAACCAAAAGTAAAGGGGGATTCCATTCTGATCTGTGTTCCTCTGTCCATTTATTTTAAGAGTTATGACCCATCACAGCAAAGCTGGCATATAGTACAGAAGCTTTCCTGGAATTAAATAACCCGGACCAGGTAAAGCACAGAGGGTATACACACTCATGGAAACATTTGGTGAAAAATGTATTAAAATCGCTTCAACACAGATGGTTCATTTCTATTTGTTTGCCATTTAGCAGTATTTATCAGCACTTTCATATAAGATACTCCCGTGGTGATCTGAGATCTAAGATGAAACAAAGACCAAGAAACAAAGAAAGACAAAAAGCTCAACTGTCAGTCTGTCAATTTTCAGGAGCATTGCTAAAAATAATAATAAAAGAAACAGCAACAACAATGTTGTACTACAGTCTATGAAGGGAAATAGCCTGTGACAACATACTGCAAACAGACTCTGCAGACTGCAAGCTGTGTTTATAGGCGATGGATGCTTTCCCACTGTAGATACCTAGACGTAGGTTTTGATTGATAATTCAGCGTATCACCTACAATGGATGCATTGTACGTGATAAACTGTATCATGCTTAAGTTTCTTCCCCATCTGTGTTTAAATGATTTTATTGATGTCGTGATATAGAGCGATACCCGATACGCACATACCTTTATTGTATATAATACATATATTACTGAATATGAGTCTGTTGCTGTTCTTTCCCCATATTGATGCAGTTAAACTCATTGAGAGAAAAACAGGGATTGTGTTAAGCAGAAGCTTTGCAGCGGAGATGGGAGTTGACATTTTTTTGGCAGATTCCAATTTCCGATTTTTTGAGTCTGACCTGCCAATTCCGATTTTCATTCTTTCTATTAACTAAAGGCTAATTTACAACACACAGACATTTTGGTAGATTTTCTTTAATGGAAAATTCGCTTGGTATGATCATTCATATCAGAGAAGAATCAGGGAAAACATAAGAGACTGTGTACGTAGGCCTATTACAGAGAGTCCACTAGCCTATTTATTATCCATCTAAAACTATGTATTTATTTTTTATACAAAAGTATTCATGAATCACTATCTATTTACAAGAATGTAAAGGTGTGTCTATTATTTATACTAACTCCTACTCCTGTGGAGAGCAGGGTGTAACGGTACGACCAGTACACACGGAGAGAGACTCAATAGCACGACTCAGAGACAGAACGATGATGATGATATACTTTACTGG
>CALSBV010010932.1:337511-368169 GCA_943590825.1 Bovichtus diacanthus
GGATCAGCGCTGGAACTCTCGACATGAATGAACGAAGACAAACAACACACAGACTATATACACCAGGAAGTGGGAGGGGACAACGAGACACAGGTGGAGACACTAACGAACAGAGTGGAGACAGCTGGGGACAGGAAGTAGAAACAACAGACACAAGAGGGAACATGCAGTTAACAAAATGAAACAGGAAGTACAAACACAACACAAAACATCTAACGAACGGGACGGGGCCTGATACAGGGTCCTCCTGCATGGCCCCACACCTACTGACTGCACATGGTGCAAGAGGGACGCAGAAGAGCCGGTCACTGCGATTACACTGATGCTTTGGCAATGAATTACATTATAATATATTTGAATATATTGCTCGCTTTTCCCCTAATGGTCTAAATAAGTTGCTTTTTTAGAAATAAAGTCGCTAAGAAGGTCTGAAAAGTCTCTTAATCTATCAAGAAAGTCGAAAAAAATAAAATATGTTGGGAAAAACACATGCAGTCCAAGCTGACCAATCACATTTCTTGTAGTATCTCTATAGTAGTGTAGCCCCAACACACACATACACACCAGCTACTGTGTAGCCTAGGCAGGTACAGTGGCTACCTCTTAGACTCCGTAGCTACAGCTCTATGCCTTCATGCACAACTATAAATCCAGCTTTCGGAGGAAAGGAGGTAATATAATGGATGTTCAATAATATACATGTTAAATATACTAGTAATGGCCATGCAACCTTATATGATCTATCTTTGCAACTTGTAAGTTTACATTAAGGAAAATGTATGTTCACCGCACCGTCAATTCACCGTTTATGGCCGTCTTCATTAAACAGTGTTTACAAGACTGCTAATAGGACAATGAGGCCATTCACATGAAGGTCCTAATTTCTTGTTTACATTTCACAAAAAGGGACACATTTACCTTTGCTGCATACAGTATAACCCAGAGACCAGAGCCAACATGGTGTAATCTGAAGTCTGAAAGGATGCACACTTCATGAATGCTCATGAATTAATGAGCCACATGTGATTGAGCAGGCTACGTGGGAAGTGGACAAGCTAAACCACATCTGGGACAATGTCTCGCAACCTTGATGTTAGGCCAATACTGTGACCCAACAGATCCTGCAAGATAATGAAACTGTGGTGAGAGGTTTGTGCTTGCTTATCCCAATGACACACTGTGTTCAGTAAAAACATCAGAGTGTTGAAATGTAAGTGGGAGGTAAGCTTTTTTTGTTCCTGGGTGTTCCAGAAAGTGAGTTTTGAAAACCCCGAAATCTTGACTCATGGAGAAAGAAAACGCCTAAAATCTCAGCAAATATATTAATTATATGAATGTTATTTCGCACCACCAGGAAGAAGCAATTTGTTTTTAGAAGCTTCATGATGACTCATTGATTTGTTTAACTAGGTGGGAAGGGGACAGTGGAGTATGGACATGGTGTGTGTGTGTGTGTGTGTGTGCACGTGTACTTGTTTATAGGAAGGTCTATGAACAGTTAGACGACAGATGTTGGTCATTCTATTGTCTCAAAAGGTTTTATAGAGCAGCTCACCATATCGCCCTGAATAGCCTCTGACTCATTATTAGAGACAATAAGTGTTGGGCACTACTTTTTAAGTGTACTATACAGTATGCACATTATGACAGTTTGCTATTTTGCAGTTAGTACACAAGCAGAATCACGCTCACATTAATTTATGGGCACATTCGTGTTTCACAATCACTGGCTCATTCTTCAGCTACTTGCCAATAAGATCCATGCAGATTGTGAGTCGAATTGTGGGAAATAGTGTCCATTACACAACACACTCAAAAATATAATGTACAATATAATATAAGTGCATGCTAACAGCTTCATGTGTGCTTATTTCTGCAATTTTTCCAGGGTGACGGCACAAAAGACGTTTGGATTAGTACAGAGGACACAGATGTTCTTAAAGAAACAACGGATGAATCCATCGATCCACCACAATTGATCTTTTCACACAAATCAATAAATCGTTTATCTTCTTTGTCCGCTGAAAGGTTACTTCCTGAGATTGACCGTTACACTGACGAATGGATGTCAACTGACAAACCACTACAAATTGTATATATGTGGTTTTGTGTTACATGAAGATGTTGTACAGACTGTTGAGCCCTTTGAGACAAATGTGTGATTATAGGCAGTATGAATAAAAAAAAAAACACAAATGTAATTGACAATATGTACCGATAAATATTGACGTTTGAATCTCCGTGTTGGAATAATGTCGTTTCCAAACTCGCACTCATCACTATGTTATTGAGAAGATTATTGCCACATTTTATTGAGAGACTGTTAAAATTACCAATAAAAGATGAAACAAGAGAGCAAGAGCAGAAACATAAAAAGTGTGAATGTCAGGAAGAATTACATTTTCTTCCGACCAACAGTTTATGACAGTTATTGAGATGGTGATCAAAACACCCTGGGTGAGTCAGCCTGGTGAAAAATAATCCTTTGAGTCACTGAGACAGAAATGATGAGCAACAAAAAGATAGATCGGACACAAGCACACAGAAACGTATACAAAGCAGTAGAGAATCAGAGCAAAATATCTCCAGGGGATACCCTTGCACAGTCATTTCCGTTTCTGCAGAAGGACAGTGGACAGACAGATCCCTTTGGTCCCGAAGCAGACAGAAGGGACCAGCAGCAGTAAAGCAGTAAAAGTCCATCTTCATGCACAATGACACTATTAAAAGGCCGCTCGTTTTAATTCTCTGCCCAGATTCTTGGTTGGAGGTGAAGTTTTGGTGTCGGCCCTGCGGAAGTAAAAAAGCAAGGGCTTTGACTCGGACTGACTTAAGCCCCTTTCACACATGCATTGCAACCCTGAAATGATCTAGACATAACCTCGGAGGCGCAAATGTCCAAATAATTTGGACCGGACATCAAACAACTTTACCAGCTCCCTAGTACTAAGTCCGTGTATTGTCTGATTGAGCCCACGTGTGAACAAAGACGCTCATTCATGGCAAGTGAGTGGGTGTGTTGATGATTTATTGCATCTGCCGCAAAAACTGGAAGAAAGCAAACGACCGAGGGTGAAGATGAAAGGTCATTTACATGAAGCAGCCAAAGAAAAAGTCTCACAGGCGAGACAACGAGATTTGGGAATTTCTGGCGGTATGGGCCAACGCTGAAATCGTCCGACAAATTCAAGGAAACGGCGAGAGACTTGGTCGTTTATGACTAAGTACAAACTGGCTACATGATGGCGGTGTAATCCGCGTCATATCATGCCTCCTACACGCTCTACCAGGCACCACCCCTCGCCCAATTCAAATGGAGTATTTCAAGTAAGTGAGACACGGACTCATGACACGGCTAATCTCCTGTTGTGTGCTACATGTGTGAAAAGGGTCAAACCTGACAACGTGTAGACCTGATTCTCCTGGCAAAACGGCCTTTAGAGTCACAATTTTAAAAATACAACTTTAAAAACAGGGAATAAAGGCTAGAAAAGCCACAAGTGCTACCTCTACAACTGTTTTGATGCCTCATTGACCAGAATGAATAACACATGTTGCATTTTCTCCTCGTTTTACATTTTTTTTTAAGGCTATCACTACTTGTCTCTCCACCCTCCCAGCCTAAACAAGTCCAGGCATGTTCTCTCAGAGATTTTGATTTCCATTCATGGGAAGGTATGAAATCAGTGATGGAATTAGAAAAAGATGAGGCCCGTTGATGCAAAGTAATCCAAAAGAAAAAAAAAGAAGAAATTTACAAAACTTACAAATAAAAAGACACATAACTCCTTCCCTCCCTGTGTTAGTTGACTTCCTTTTCACTCGTCCCATCTCCCTCTGATAGGCATCATAATGACATCGCATGAAGGCCAAAATGAGAAATGCATTTAAGTGTCTCATTCTGAGTCACATATTGTCAGCTGGATCAGAGAAGAGCATCTAAATGGCAACTGCAGCATCAAGAGAGCAGTGACTGGTCAGCTGTGAGCCATGAATTGCTGGTAAATTGTTGTTTGGGATAATTAGTTTTTCTGCTCTACCAGCCACATCATCTTGTGTTTGTTTTCATGTTGTAAAAAATCAATTTGCCTGGTTAAAAAGGAAAAAGAAAAGATCAAAAAGGTAATTTCACGTCTCCTGAAAGTCAAGCCACTGACGCACGCCAATGGTCATTTAATCTACCGCTGCTGCTGGTGGAGCGGGTTGCTGCGATTTCCTCCCCGATATAAGCGGAGGCAGATATATACGCTAAACCAGGTAATCTCTGTTCTTTGTTTCTCTGAGTTTTAAATGTGAAGCTAGGAGCTTGATAGGAAAGGCTCCGTGGTGTCTGTTTATTAAGGAAACGATCAATGAGCCCTTGTACCTGAATTCAATCAGTGACGGAGCTAAAGCCCGTTATCATGAAGTACCTCTGGCACTGATGAAAGGGGACCAGGCAGGCAGACGTCTCCCAGCTGAGAGGAGCCGGGCGGGGCCGAAGGCATTTCCTCTCTGAGTGGAATTCCTTGAGAGGATTTGGGAGCAGGAAGCAATTAAAGAGCAGGTCAACGGCGTGCCATAAATCTGTGAGGTCATCAGTCTTTATCAGTCTTTATCAAACAAGGAGCACGCATAAAATATTTTATTAACACAAAAAAATACATACAACAATTACAATTCATTACAATAAAAAAAACAACTAATCACCATCATGTTGACATGACTGGTTGCTTCAATATCCATTTTTTTTTTTCGAGTTAAAGTAAAAGAGTTAAAATCTGTGCAAGTTTTAAACTCAACTGGAAGCATATTCCAATGCTTGAATGCCATTAAGGAAAAAGCAGATTGTGCAACATAAGACCAGTGCTGCAGAAAACCACCCTACATCAAATCTGACGCAAATATACTTTATAAGAACAAGATAGGTAATTACAAAAGTATTTCCTCAATGTAATCTGTGATGTGGTGATAACACCAATTCATTAATGTATTTTGGTTGCTGCCGGAAAATGAAATGCCGTCTGAGGTTTAGAGGAAAAAAGCAAAGACAAGTATAGCTCTGCGGCATTTCAGTTTGTAATACAAATAGAAGTGTTATTTTGCACCAGGTGCTGCAAGTCAATGAACACCTGTCACAGTTTGAACAGCCGCACAGTCTCACAGACATTTTCTCACAAACAAGTTTCCGGCAAGTATTTCATTGAGCTAACCCACAAATAAAACCAGCTATCTTTCATTTTGCTAAATAAAAAAAATATGCTACTACTACTTTTTGTGTATTTAGATTACGTAATGTCACTTCCTACATTACTACTGGGCTGTTTATATCCATAAAGGGACATTCTGGGTGTCCCATTTTCGGGATGGGATCTGTGTGGTTCAGTGTGGAACAACATGTGAGCCACCAACCCTCGCCGCCCTGTTATGTGCTCCTCTGCCACTGAGTAGCAAATACCACTCAAACAATCCTGTGACCAATAGCTCCCTTAGGACATGCTATAGTTTAGGATTAGAATTAGCATTTTGGATATAAACAAACTATTTATTTCATGCTCATAGTCCACAATCCTGTTTTCACGCCTGCCTCAGCGTTCCACTTATGGTTTCAGACGGGACTGAGATGTGTTGCCGATCTTCTCCAAGAAGGGGTATTTTGCATCCTTTGAACATTTTGTTACAGATAATGACATCACAAGGAAGCCTTATTTTAGATATCTACAAACTCTGGGGGATGGAAGAGTAAAAGAAGTTTTAACTACTACATGGAGTGCTGTGTCTCAAGGTTATAGAACATGATTCAAAACATCTCTAGCCCCTCTCTTACTATTTTTTTTAAATGTGAAATGTGTCTGGGAAGAGGAATTGGGAAAGGAATTAACTTTAGGAAGTCTGATATTTTGTTGATCCTACTATCCTCCCCACACTGACTTTGACTATGACTGCTGGAGGGCTTCACCGCTAGAACGTAAACAAATGGGACACGATGAGAAACGACTGCTGTATCGTTCTTCTTTTACATTACATTACATTCAGCTGACACTTTTGTCCAAAGCGACTTCTTGGCAGGACAGTCTCGGATTTCCACACCTTTACTTATCACTGCAGTTAATGAACGCCACTTGACTTCCTGTTTTGGCACTGAATGTTGCCACTGAATATAAACCGCTCATGCAGAATATTTGCATATAAATTTATTATTTTGTAGGCGACAAGGTTGAAACCCACATGCACACGCGCACACACACCTGACACTAATGTGACTCTCAGGTTGAGTAATATGTGAAGGAGGTGATTAGAACAAGAGCCTCCACGTACACGAGCTACAGTAGCATGGATGCAAGACGTCTATGAACAAAATGAATGAGTCAGAGGAGTGACCACTGCCACCAAACCTCTCGCTCAGTGACAGCTGATGCCTTAAAAGCTTATTTTATCCTGTTGAAGGCAATTACCCTGCGTCTTGACTCATCCTCCTAACTTGCACTTTGTTTCACCCATGGCTACCGCTGCAAACCTGATAAATGTCAGCTCGAATCGCCTTCACTCTTCTGGCTGCACCCTGTCTCTTCTTCCAAAGTCAACTTCACCTGCTGTGTGCTCGTTTCAGCTCGCCAATTCCACCTGATGTCAAAACGCTCAAGTTAATTGGCTATCTCTCTCGGCTGTGATTGCACCCGAGCAACTCTTTCCCACCCTCCCTCTCTACACTGGCATACACGACTTTCCTTTAGCTAGCGGCCATTTTGTTCGGCAGTGGGGGTCGAGCATCGCCCGATGAGTCACCGCCACCGCTCCGCGTTCACACTCTTATTAGCAGCTGCCATCGTCAGCGTGGTAATGATGCCGCTGAACTCAGTGGCGATGGCTGTCTGAGCTCACGTTGAGACTCCACTGAGCTGATTGCTGTGTTTTTAGTGTGAATTCTCTGTTGTGGAGGAGGGGCTGTGTGAGAATGTGGTGAGACTCGTGCAAATAAATGAGATAAAATTGTTCATCTTTGATGTGACGCTGTGTTGGAACAGTTTGTTCTAAACATCTGTAACCTGTGACTCAAAATTCCCTACATGGACTTCCTCAGACGAACAGCAAATGCAAATATGTTTTCATGATTCTGGTTCTGTGGGCAATTTGCATGGCCTTGCAATGTGTGAAAGGCTAGAGAGTATTTGGGTTTTCTTGTAGTTACCCTATTCATGATCCCTTTTCGATTGGTCATGCTTGACATTTTATAAATGTTCTGAAGCGTCATTTCACTAAAAATAGACGTCCAGTTGCTGTTTTGTGGAGTTTTCATGAGTTGGTATGTGGATGAATTTAAAGCTTTCGGTCAGATTGTTGAGTCACAAAACTAATTCTCAAGGAGTACTTCATCAATTTAGTATTGCACTTCCAGAATCCCGTCTTCTAAACTCCACCCCCCCAGTTTGTTCGGAAATTTCCGACCTCCAACTATAAAAAGTACAATGGAACGCAAATCAAAGTCAGAGTTCGTGCTTGTAAACTAGGGACAAATCCATCCATCCTTCATGAAGAAGCAGTTGTCTGACATCACACAGCAATGGAAGCGCACATAATAAATGGTAAACCATCACCTAAAAGGCAAAGTAAAGTATGTTTGCCTGTATTTCTTAAAATATTACATACTATCATATAGTAAAACCTGTTCGCCTTGTAAATTGATGTCAGTATATTTCATCAATGTTAGGTAGCTCAGGTATGTTTTTAGTTGGTGCACCTGGAGCGCTTGGAGGTTGGAAGTAGGGGAATTTCAACTGGGAAAATTCCAGCCTCCGGGTTGTCTCGAACGCAGCATTAGTCTCCGAGCCGAAAACAAGATATCCCCCGCATGACGTCACTGTGACATCATTAAGGTTTTCACAGGCGGTGTAGTTCTTCATGTGAAGAGTAAACTGATCCTCATGTGTAAAATCAACAACGTTTTCCTTTAATGTTGAGGCACATACAGAGAACTTGTTGATTTATCGATCTTAAAAATATCGTCAAAAAACTTGACTTGAAATTGACTGAAACCACAAACTACTGTATGTCTGTAATATAAAAATAAATTACTTTAAAAATGACCACAAAAAAATAAACAATGACAATGCTTTAACTCTAAATAAATACATTCTAACTTATTTGTTAAGTTGTCATTGAATCATCGCATTGAACACATTCATCATAACTATGATTATAATATGGTGCATTATTTTAATTGTGGTAATGCATGGAAAAATATATATATATTTCAGGTACTGTGCTTGAACTGTACTGCGGTTTTCTCTACTTCCCTTGTAAATCAAGGTGTAAGTTTCTGTTTTGAAGGTGAATTCCCTTCAAAAGAAAACATGCAACATCTATGTCATCTTTTAAAAAGGGAACAAACTCACCAGGCGACGAGGGATACTAAAATTCAACAAAGTAGTCAAGGGAAGCTCAGAACACATTGCAATATTAACAGGAGACTTTTGAACAGAGACTGTTGTGTACCAGTAGCGTGTTATGCCCACTAAGTTTTACTGTTACTTTAACAATTTGACTGTAAAAAGTGGAGGCAAGAGGAAACACTGCTTCAAACGATGAACTAGAAAAGCCTCTTGCCATGCTTTGTTAGAAATCTAATTTAAAGTACAAGGAAATGAATAAAGAGTTCTTTCAGAATTTTGTTTCTCAATAAACATGAGTAACATACTTTCCATCAAACTCAACTTTACAGGAAGCTTATTCTTTTTTAGCTTGAAGAAAGAAAAAAAAACTTTATGGAAACTTCTTGTGTGTCATTTTACATACTTTAAGTTTTTGTTCTTTCCTCTGAACAATACGAACCATTAAAACAGTTCTGCAGCATGTTTATCACTGTCCCGCATTAGCAACATGATTGACAGGTTCAGGGTTTACAATGTGTAAAACAAAACTGTGGATTCAGCACGAACAGCTCGGATTAGAAAGGTCGTCCAAACATTGCTATGGACAATGTTTGGCATGCCGAGGGGAACAGCTTCCTGTTGGCCAGCGCACTTCCTGTCCCAACTCTGGCATGTGACACAGAACCAGCCATGTACTTCCTCTACAGCAGGAAACGGTCCAGCTTTTATCAGGAGGACTGAGGCTGGGTAGTAAACCTTACAGATAGCAGCCAGTTGCATGGATGATTGAAGTATTATAGTAACCTTCATTTATCTAGAGATGGGATTTGCTGCTATTTTAACTTCATATTGACAAATATTTTTATTTCGGAGAGTGCATATCTGTACAGTACATATAACATAAGGGGCAATGCAACAGTCATCCTTCCCATTTACTTGTTCAGAGCATTTCTTGGGAGTCCAACCACGACCATCCAGTTTGTAATAATCTTTTCCCAACAAAATGAGTGCATAAATCTTTGTTTTTTTTAAACATGGGGAATATCCCCAAACCCTACAGCGGAAAGCAGGGTTAGTAAACAGTGAAAATGTTACAGGGTTACTTCTGTTATTATATTACTTCTCAAGTCTCTCTTTCAAACTCTTGGATCAGAGTGTGCGATTGTTGGACCAGTGGAAAGAGTAACAAAGACGGTTTTGATGAGTTTTATTTTGTTTCTGTCGAGTTTGAATTATTTGTGTTTTTACTATGATCAATGGGGTCTGGTGGCTTTGAGGAGAGCATATTAATTGAATGTTTTGTACGTTTATAAATTATAATAGCTGTCCAAATCCCTGATAATTTTATTAATTACATACACGTCATATAGCATCAAGGCAGAAAAAAAGGGCAGAAATATGCGTGTCCACCCTTTAGTCATGTTTCCATCGCTGCCGACGGGAGCTGGATACCCATGACTACTGCAGAGTAATTTCTCACGGAAATAAATGCCGATTGTAAGCTTTCTTGTGTTCTTCAAGGCTTAAAATTTCGGACAAATAATCAGATGCACGTTGTACACTGTTGTACACTTTTGTACGCTTAGCAGCTGTTTAAAGGGGAAATCAGAAAAGTCACAGGAGATCAAGTGGCTGGGGAATTAGGCATTTTGTTCAGGAAATTGTAGCAAAAGATACAGCACTTGTGTTTGAGTGGATGTGGTCAGTGGTGACTGAACGGCAATCAGCACATGAATCTCACCACCACAGGGAGTATTTGAGTCATAATGTCAAGCTCTCAGGGCCTGTCAGCATGAATGGTGCTTTTAAAAGGGAAATGCTTTGTTCATAACAAGACAGAAACTGTGGCAACAAAACTCCGTCCTGTCAATGAATTCACATACAGTACATCCTAATGCACGTGCGTGGGACAGTGTGTGCACGGTGTGATTGGGAAAGTAGTGAGATAGCCTTTTCTGCACATTATTTTATGTATTACATATGTCAGCTTCTTGCCGTATAACAGTGTCTGTGTGTCCGTCTGTGTTTGTTCGTAGGAATTACACCCACATTCAGTTATCTTGCGGTAAAAGACAAACATGTCATTGTTGATCTATGATCAGGAAGGACTGTAGTTTCCTGAGGCACATCCTGTTTCTTTGGAAGAAGTGTCACTGCCTATTGGACACTTGCTTAGTCAAAGTAGTCAGTTGAAATCATTTTAATATATGCAAATTCTAACATTGTGGAGCGGAAAGTCACAGGGGTAGTCATATGAGTCTGTGTGAGGGTTTCTGAATGAATGAACAAACATTACACATCATATGATCTGCGCCTGGTAACAGTCGTTACTTTGCTGAATATTTCCATGTTTAAGCAACAGTATTATGAAAGGTAGCAGGTTTTATGAAATGAAAGTCTCAAATTTATGGCAAATACTCTTTTTCTAATGCACATGCAGCTCAGTTAAAGTGTTGAATTCATACGCAGGCCACACGGATTCTGACTAACCTTTGCAGCCATAGCAATGTGCTGAAACAGAAGCAGCACAGCTATTTTTAACTGCATAACTCTTTAATTCTGATTCCAAACTTGTGTTTGAATTAAACAATACAGAAAATAGGAAGAGTTACCCTCTTGTATCTAACACAAGTTGTAAGAAAGCGGTCGGGGTGGATGGTGGGTGCACAAAGCACAAGACACTAGAGACTGTGGTTTGGTTTGGTTTGGTGCCTCCAAGGGAAATACACTCATTTGCTTTCTCGCAGAAAGTTAGCATTTCTTCCAAAATGTGAAACTATTCCTTTGGGAAGTTTGGGTAAAATCATGGTTAAATATAGGGAAAGTAAACATGTCCTGTCTTCTCTCACTGTCTTTTAAGACTACAATCTTTCCCTAACCTTAACTAAGTACTGTGAGTGTCTGAATATCAAAATGTTAATCATGTTTGATTTGCTATGAGTGAATGTTGTAGGGAAAACAAACAAACTACATTGTAGGTGAACATTTCGCTGATACTTTTTCCCTTCATCACGTTTGCAAAAAAGATTGATCTCGAAATGTATTTGTCGTTTTTAAATTAGTTGAACATAATGTAATGTGTAGCAGACAGTTCGTTTGGGGCCTAAATATATGACAGTCTGCTCCTCCTCACCTCACCTGGCAGCCACTCCCCCCTCGTCACCTCACCTTGGCCTCAGGCTGCAGCCAATTCACAATCAAGTACTTATTTATACCTCACCCAGTCACTCGCTCAGGGCCAGATTGTTCGTCTTCATGCCAGACTCTCCAGCGATTACCCCCGGAATACCCCCGGACTGAATCCCTGGGATACTTGCCAGCCCTCTGTCCCCGACCTCGAGCTTGGCTTCTGCGTCCCCGACCTCAGATTACCCGTGTCTGAATCTGCCTGTGTTCTGTGACTCCCTGTACCTGTCAGTTCCTTGTGAATAAACCTATAGCTCACTATTCCTGGTTTTCTTGTGTGCTGCATTTGGGTCCATACACCCCCTGTGACAAAATATTTAGTTTGTCGAGATAAGGAAAGGTTTTACGACATCTACCACAATATAGATGATTTAGGCAAAATGAAAAAAGACCAGGCTATAGTTAAAGTATAATAAAGCTATTCTCGTAAAGTCCCTTGTTGCTTCCAGGCATAAACTAAGAACTACAAATTTTCAAATTAATAGCATCAGTCCACCTTGACACACAGAAGTTTTGAGCCCTGCCCCTTTTTTAATCAATAATTTTATAAAATAATGCAAAAAAAGGAAATTTGTGAGTGCTCGCCCTGCCTCTAAGTGAATCCAAGAAATCTTGACCTTTTTTCTACAGCTGAGCTTAGTTAGATAGCATTAACCTTCTCAGGATAACCGTGTGAGCGATACGTAAAAATGGTTGCCTAATCTTATTTCTTTCTGTAACTGACTATTTGTATCTCCTATCACGCGGTGAACGCTCCCCGTCAAACTGTCTGTATCCTCGGGGGTAGAAACAGATGTAGAGGGGGGGTCTCTGGGCCTAACACTCTTCCTCCCTTATTCTCCCTGTTTACCCACTGACATCCTGCACAAACAGGCCTGCCTCAGAGACAACAGTGAGTAATCTTGCCCAATCTGTTCCTCCACTCCTCTGGCTTCTGCTTCCTCCCAGCAGGCCACAGCCCCGAGCCAAGAGCTCAACTCTCGTCACGCAGCCGACCTGGCTCATAAACTCTGTGATCTGAGAGGATGATGATAACGGGGACTAGTGAGGATGTTGATTATGAGGCTGATGTACAGTAGCAAATCGGATCCCATCTGTGGGAGAAGTGCTGATTAGAGTTAGAGCTGACACTCCAGTTTTACAGGAAACAGGTTTTCATGTAATTCATCCAGACACATGAACTGTTTACTCTGGGTTTGTGATTGGAACAGCAGCGTGGCCAACATTCACAGGTGAGGTGGCTGTACTGTGACGGCTAACAGGTGTGATTAGTGTCATTTTTTCTGGAAATAAGCGTGCCGTCTTAAAATATATATAACAAGCGTTCTCTGCTCAGGAAAGCGAGAGAAATGTATAAAATTTAGTTCAAGGAAAAACAAGTTTGAAAGTGAAACACCCAGTGGAAAGCACCTATTCCTCTATCTATTTTCTCCCACTTTTCCGGGTGTGGTTTGCTGTTGCAGAAGAACCTTTCCAAACAAACCTTCCAGTTCAGCAGGTTCAAATACAACACGTTCTCACTCGCAAATCGTCACAAACGTTGATTTGTCAGGACCCCTTTAGCGTAATTTTTCAACGTGCAGGGTAGTCCGATAGACTTTAACGTTGTAAATTCAAACTAAACTATTATGTTTAGGCAACACAACTAGTATTGATGTACTCGCACAAAAAACGGGTCTTGCTCGTTCTTTCGCTTTTCCGGCTAGCTGTATGAAATGCATCGAGTAAAATAGCGGTGTTACCTAGCTAACGCTAGTTAGCAAGCAAAGGTCACGGCTGAGTCGTGACTTTTATTGTGAAAGACGAGAGATAAAGTTCACTGAGCAATTTCCCACAAAACTAAATGTGACCAAGACAAACCTACAAACTGTGACCTACTTGACTTGTAAAATTATCTTTTGAATTGACAAACATTGTATGTGTAACTCATGGCAAAATTCAAAAGGGATTAAAAACATAATTTGTCTTTCGCTGTTGACTACTGTAGCTACATAATCTTTCAGAAATACGGTCCCATGGGGGACACTGGGGATGTCATTTTTCTATAAAGGAAATTACATTACTTTATACATTTTGGGTAATATGCTTTTTTTGATTTCTTGCTGCGCGTTAGAGAAGGTCGATACCACTCGTCTGTCCGTCAGATCTAAGGCTACAGCCAGCAGCGCTCAGTTTAGCATTGTTAACCAAGTAATAGTCCCGCACATAAACCTCCCTAAATTTTTCTATTTATGACTCTTGCCCTTTGCAGTACTTGTTTTTTTTCTTCTTATAAGTGGTTGAAAACCTAGTAGGCCATAAACCTGATTCTGATTCAGTCGATTCTCACATAATGCTTTCATGATGAAGTTTTCCACGCTTTTCCTGCTCATTTCACAAAACGGTGCAAGACTTTGTTAGGTGAGATATTTCTGTGAAAGAGAGGGTGTACTCGGCAAACATTCCCAGTTAAATAAAGATCGTATTACGTAATAAGTTTAATTTCACATTTACTTTCATACCCTGCAGGCAGGAGCGATGACACCTTCATTAACAACACAGGGAGTGCTGCTGAGAGGCGAGGCTGAGATCTGTGACTCAGCCGTGACAGCTCTGTGCTATTAACAGGACCCCAAATCCCCCCCCCCCCAATCCACTACTTTTCCAATGACCTATTTGTTATTATTTATTTATTTTATCACTGTCTTTTGGTGTCAATTTGACACACTTCTGCTCTATATCGTGAACTCTAAAAGATACTGATATTCAAAGATTTTCAATAATGTTAGATGTTCATTAAAGAAAATATTTACTCCTGAAATTGTTGTGCATCAGTCACGTGACATTTCTCATATCAGTCTGAGTAATTTATTTGTTTGGTAACTGCTCTGAATATCCCAAATCTTTGGACTTAAGATCATTTTGGATAAATGCAAAAAAAACCTTACAAATGTCCCCCTCCTCTCTCGTTCCCTCACATTTCCTATCCTCCTCTCGACTATACACCATCAATTTAAAGCAAAAATGCCCAGAAATATTTTTTTCATGTGGCCTTCCATGACATTTTCAAAACCTTTAAGATAACCCTCTTTCTCCTCTTGTGGCGCGGAAAACCTCCGCGAGAGGCAAACAAACACCTCTTCCACAGCCACAGATGTTGTGATGTCTATTATAAGTCATAAATCTGTGTCTCTGTGTAAACAGTAACGCCTGACCAAAGCGTAGTCACTGTGTGTCAGATACACTCCCTCAGATTCCGATGCCATTCCTGTTCAGTGCTGTCTTTGGCAACACTGACGACCTGCCCTGATCATTTCCCTCGGGTCTTTCTATCGTTCAAACCTAGATACCGTTGTCTCCAGCTGGGGAGAGATTTTATATTTTTATCTCAGCCTCTCCGCAGAGCAGGCTGGTTAAGGCCACAATCATTACCACTGCTTTGTAACCCCCATGAGCCCTTGTGGGGAGTACCTTTGAGGAAAGTTAGGTCCCAGAGCGGGAGATGAAGGGCGGGATGTTATTTTGAGCTCCTTGCTTACGTAAGGAGGTGCATCCTCACGTAAAGCTTGGCGGAATCATACACCACTAAACGTGCCTCTACATTTGGATAAGACTGCTCTGCATGCATTTATGTATGTGTGAGAGTGAAAAGGTGGATGTGTGCATGAGTGCGTGAGAGGGAGCGTCTGCATGCGTGTGTGTGTATACACATGAAAAGATGTGCGAAAGAGACAGTGAGGACTGAGAGCGGGAGGGTGTGTGTGGCAGCGCACATGTGGGTGTGATTCCTGCCTCTGTCAAAACATGAACTGTGTGAGTCTTCAAAAGGTTCTTGAATGACGCATATTACAAAAGGCGGCGCTCCATTTATGAGGAGCTTCGATGGCCTTTCCATCATTTCAAAACTCTGAAAGCAATATACTGTAATATTTGTCATGTTAAAGAAATGTGAGTGGATGCAATCTATTGCAAATGCTGAAACTAATGTTGTGCAACTTCTTTTTTTTTTTTCTTTTAAAGAGTGTCAGCAGCTCCTGTGTTTCTTTGTTTAAAGCTACAATCCAAGATATTCTATGATATCAAGTTCAGCTTTTTGAAGCATGGGGAATGAGGGAATTATCTTCATCTTTACTAAAACAATGCGAGTTTGTCAAATTAACCAGGACTAAAATCAAACAACTTCAATGTCCCGTTCGATCTAATGCTCAAACAAAAACAGATGAAGATAACTTGTGTTATGGCTGAAGATCAGAACCCTTGTCATAAACTGAAAGAAATAATTTGGTAGTAACTGCACACAAATATATGGCTTGTTATTGCTTAATTAGTAATAGTACTAGTAAAGTGCATGCCATTGTATTCATTGCATAATAAATGACACACCCACACACACAAACAATAACACACTGATCGTGCAATTTCATACCATAGTAAATGGCTGGTAAAGTAATGTGATGTAAACAAACAGAAACAATACTGTGTTGAAACCTCAAATCTCAGCACATGGCCCACTTTAGATTAAAAATGATTTCTGTCCCACTGACGAAAGAATTCCATCAACTTAAATGTTTTTTCTCTGTAAATTGTACTATTTTTGAGGCCATTTCTCCATTGCTATTTTTCATGCCTGTAGCTTGGTAGCTAGCGAGTTAAGTAGGAAGGTGGTGTCCCCCATTTTTAATCCTACAAAGATCTGATTTGTAGTTTCTGCAACCTGGCAAACAGTCATCAGCGAGCACAACACCAGGCCAACAATCAATCTAATTACTGCCCCTAAGCAGTCATTAAATATTTGAAATTTGAGATGTTCTAATTTCATCAATCAGGGATTTACAACTACCAACATTTTTGAAAGTTTGGCAGCAATATTCTGAAGTATTTAAAGTCACGACTGATTACATTTCAGAACAAAAAGTATCCTCATAAAATATGGATGTCTGAGCTACATACATTTTCACGGTACACATTTTCCTGAGAGTGAGTTATTTCTCTTTGGAGTCTCTGAAGTAAGCACAGTGAACACTTCAAAAGATGTCGAACTGTGGCTGCAGCCTCGCAGCCATTCAACACCATCCAGCATCAGAAAGCACAACCTCCTCTTTTGTCTCCTACGCTTTGCTTGATGCAAAGTCATCAGTGACATCACCGTAAGACACCTGCCCGCTGGCGTCACGGTTTATACTAAGTGTAATGATAAGTCCAATAAGGCACCAAAACCCTGCCTCATAATTTCATTTCAGAGGCTTTTTTCAGAGACTGGCTGACTCAAAATACGTTTTGGCTGGATATCAAGGTCAGGCAGCATGACGATTATGCTTATGTGTGTGTGTTGGCAGCAGTGGGCTCGAGAAATCAAGGAAACTGTTTACTAGGAAATATTGTCTTTTCGCCACACAAAATGAACATTAGTAGGGGACAGAAAAAAAAGCTAATATTAAAAAGATATTCTTTCTGCCGAGAACCAAATTTAGGTGCTTAGAATATATGCAGAACATTTGTAATAATATATTTATCATTTTGGAGTATACTACCCTCTATTTTAACAGAATAAAACAGAGCTTTTAAAGGTCTATCTGGTGAGATGAAATATATATTAATGGACTGTGCTGCAACTCACACTTGAGTCATGACCCACTGAGAGAGAGAGAGAGAGAGAGAGAGAGAGAGAGAGAGAGAGAGAGACGGAGCAAAGGAAGAAGAAAAGAGAGAAGCAGCACACACCAAGAAGAAGCTTTAATATATAATCAAGTGGTGACTCATACTCTTTTGTCAAAACCCTCACGTGCACATGCATGTGTGTGCACACTCACTAAAACACAAAGCTCTTTTCACTTCTTTTCAAACAGTAGATGAAGGAGGCACGATGGCAGGGTGATCACCACCCCACAATTGGCTTGATATAACAGGATTTGACCCTCTCAGCTGACCCTCAAAAATCATCTCTCCTCGTAAAATGTTGTGTGTTTTCCTCGCTTGTAAGAAAAATGTGCCCATCAACTCAGGCTTGCTGCCGCTCAGTGTGCGCACATCATTCAGTATCTATGCAAAAAGGTTTCACTCACTAATGCATTCGCCTCACTATCTGCATCTTTGCTCATGAATGATGTGAAAATCTGATCTGGATACAACTGTTGGTGGTATCATTATTTAATGATTTGCAATTTGATAATTGAAAGAGGTTTTAGAGTGTAATTAGACGCAACAGGAAGAGCGTGCAGGAAAAGATAAATAAAGGTTATTGTGTTTATAAAGAGCAGTGCCATACCAGGAGGAGGCATATGTGTTTTGCTAATGTTAGTATATTAGCTAGTTGTCTTCAATTCAGCTGAAGACCCTAATACATCTTTCTCTGTTGTGTGTGTGGTCTGCTGTCTCTGATGTGGGAAAAGAGACATAGTACACTAGTCTAGGTTCAGACTAAGTCTTTGTAATTCTGTGGTATGTACATGGTGGCAATAAATGTCAAAAGATTTCATGTAAAAGTGACAAACTACTTGATGAGAATCATTGTTGTTTGGACTGAAAAGATGCAAGGCAGTGCAAGTGCATACAAAGTCAATGGAGAGCAGATAGTAATTTGCTTCGGGTTGTGCAAACTGATGCAAAGACGTGTCTGTGTGAGTTGAAAAATGTCAGACTTTTGACTCTGAGTGAAGCTGGAAATCTGGGTGTAATCATAGACGGCGCATATTAATTAATCTAACAAGATCAGCCTTCTACCATCTCAAAAACATTTAAAAACTACTGGCTTTCTATTAAAATCGGAAAGTAATCCATGCATTTATAACAAGCAGACTAGACCGCTTTATTTATTTCTTAATGGTAATAGAAATTAATTTACATATAATGGATTTATATTCTTTAGCGTCTTACCTTTCAAAGGAGATGTCAAATATGCATATAGGTATTAAGGTTGAGGAACTATTCCTGATTTCATTTTTGTACACTATTTTAGCCGTCTTTTCCTAGGGCCGGGGCTTATGTGTGATGCTAGCATGATCGGCAGTTTTAACAGAATCATGTCATCCTTCACTTAGATTGGAGAGTTTATGAGACTCTATGTCCTTCAGTGTATGGTAGGGGTTTACTGCAGTGATAACGCTGACAGATACACCGTCACACTCACTTATTTGAAAGTGCTCCAGCAGCCAGAGTAGACAAGACACGAAGAAGCCTGATAATGACAATCCACTCATAGCCATTAATAAGAAGTAGTGGAGGCTTCTTAGAAAACACGTCGAGTCTTGCCACAAAGGCTTTATTAAGACGTGTGGTGAGGACACTGCAGCGTCCCCGGTGTGATTCACCCCTCCTCATTTCCTGTTGACCACAGTCAGGGAGCCACAATGCAGCACATGGGTCAAGGCGGACAGAAAGCAGACCTCTGCAGATCAGAGTCGGATAGAGCGGGCGACAATGTGACTCCCTCATCATCATGAGCACCGTCACCGCGGCGAGTTCTCATTAGTGGTTGTGTGTGTTATGATAAGGTGTGAATGACGCAGGGTGTCAGGCGTACCAGATCTTACACTGTCACAGTCTCACGTCTAATTGGACTGGTGGCTCATGTTGTTGTTGTTGTTGTTGTTGTTGTTGTTGTACTACGACTGATTGGAGGATGCTCGGCTAGAAGGAAGCATGAACTAACAAAGGAATGTCTGGCACAAAAATACCCACTGGCATGAGCTTTAAAATTCACAAAGCAGCTACACACTAGCTATTGTACATACAAACACACACCCACACGCTCTTAAGTCTGTGAGCTCTGTACCTGCAGCGCGCACTGACACGACACACTGAATTTGAATTCCACTCACACAGTTTCTTCTACTCTACTGTAAGTGCTGCGGGTGGTGTTGACGTAGCAATTATCATTCTCGTGCTCCAGTATTACAGTCAATCCTAGAGGATTAAGGGCCGCAGAAGAAGAAGAGTTAGTTATTATCCTTGTATGAGCGTCATCTCTATCATCATACCAGTCATCTGCTGTGCATTTTAATTGAGGGTTTGGAGCTGCGATGAAGCTGTTAAAGGCAGACACCTTCACTAAGTGACCGCAGGAGACGACAGTGGATGAGAACTTTTAAACTTCCTGGAGCTTCCTCCGTCCTCTGCATGAAGCAAGCTGAAGCTGACAAAGCAGTAACGCTTAGAATAAGAAATGCAACACCACCGAGCAGCAGCTCCACCTATGAGGTTAACATATATTTTTTTTCACCTCCCTTTGTGACACCTTGCCATGCAAATAATGTTGTTCTCATACGCCCAATCACACTGGTGTTGAGACTTTTAAAAGTCATTTTTCGGTGCTTAAAGGCCCAGACACAATAAACAGACATCAAAGAACTAGTGGCGACGGAGCCGAATGTTGCGTAGCCTCACGTCGCCTGTGTCTTGGCAGAAAAAGTCGCACTTGAACACACCACAGAGACCACAGCCAACGGCTAACCAGCAGGTACGTTCTGCGCCTGCGTGACAGGAAATAACTCTCCGTACCAGCAGGCGGCTGCAGTCTGTATTCATCCTTCAAAAAGGAAAACCGGTAGACCTAGGACTGCGGATACACAAGCAGATGTTATGAAACAAAGCAGCGTTTGCCGACCAGTTTCACGGTACTCCTGCTCACCACTTAGCTGAGATTCAACACGCTGATTAGTGCCAACGATGCGGGACACACCGCACAAACTAGGGCAACGGACGCTCCCCGAAGGCCTGATTAGATTTATTAATTGCTGTCGGGATGTAAAGAGAATTCCAACAAATATAAAAAAAAGTGTTTTTGAAGAAGATTACCAACCCGAGCTTTAATGAAGCACCAGCCTGACATTGTGGGTTTCACATTTATTGGATGGGTATATTCATTCACGAATTGCCTCGGTTGAGAAAGGAACACCACTTGCTGAAGCCGGTGTATTTTAGTGATCTGGTAGCTCCCATCAACGGCAGGGAGAGAGAAATACTGAGCGAGAGACAGAGAGAGGCTGATGGAGACATGGCTGGGCTAATGCTGTCTTGTCATACATACCAAGACACTGGTGACTCATCAGCCCCCTCTTTTTATTTCATCAGATGTTACCACGTTTTCTCAGCTGAATGCTTTTTTATCTTTGTCATGTGGCTCTTTCTATTGCCCTCTGATCTCCTCCACACACACACACAGTCAGATGCCTATAGATGATGTGCCGATGACGCTTTCTATGATGCGCTCCTGTCTCAACGCTGACATATTTGCTGTACTGCCGCGCACTCACTCCCTGTACCGTGAACACATAGCTACATTCATAAATCTGTTTCCATAAAAACTAACCAGGTGCAGTACCGGTGAATCAGCGTCAGTGTAAACCAGGTGCGAGGTGGCAGGGCTGTTGCTGCCCTAGAAAAAAGATTTGCATGTTCAGCGATGTCAACTTTTATGAATTTGAATGAACATAGGTCATTAAAAACTCACACCTGTTGAGATTAAGCAGGAACAAATCGGGCAGTTAGCATGAGCAGCATTGTGCCGTTATTAGCTACTTCCATTCCTCCTCTATGTTCTTTCACGAGAGAATACAAAGTACATGACATGATGTGTTTGACAGAGCGCTGTTCACTCTCCAACAGGCTTGTGGTTGCACACATCACCTGCCAAGCCCCGAAAGTCTGAGTCAACAACATGAGTGTGGATGATTATCATCTGAGACATCTCCAGGGCAGCTGCTGCGACTGGCTCAGTCCCTTCTGCCTGCCGTGCCCTTCTAAACTGCAGCACTTTCCTCCGCCTCAGCAGTCCCACTTCTACACGCTAAAAGTACGCACACACACGAACAGAGAAAGACACACAGATAGGAAGTAAGATTTCTGTTATCGTAGAGACCATGAACCATGTGTTCGAGGATATCCCTACATTGAAAAAGACAAACAAAGGAGATGTTGACAGAGATAGATATTTTGGCCAGGTCCCTCATGTAAAAGAGAAAATGTATCTATTTAAGTCAAGTAAACATAAAATAAATAAAAAGATGCCGGACTCTGATTAGAGAAGTATTTGTGATACGTCAAAAACAAACGTAATCTGGGAGAAAATATGTTTCCCACAGAACGTAATTGACAATGCTGTTTTTGTGGTATGGGCCTGCTCGATGAAACATGAGATGCCAGGACTCCCCCGGATCCCTTTACATTGTAAGATGCAAAAACATATATAATACCCATTTCCTTGCCCCCCCCCCCCCCCCCCCCCCGCCCCCCCCCATTATAAAGTTGCCCACTCTCATGTTGCACTGTCACAGTATAATTCAGCTTGGATGATGAGTGACGGAGCAACGAGAGGAGAGCAGAGACATTGAAAGATAAGTGAAGCAAGGAGGATGGATCCCTGCGGCCAGCTTCCAAAAGCCACGCAGTTGTGACCTCTCCAGAGGCTACCAACAGTGACAGGTCACACTGCGTGACGCAGAGCCGGAGACGGAGACGGAGAGACACGTGAAAGAGAAACAGAGGGGACGAAAAGAATCATACCAAATAGTGAAAGAGATGGAGGGAAAGAAAGAGGAGGACGGTGTAAGAGAAATAGATACTAAAAGATCAAGAGAAGTCGACATCCTTACATGACAGCTTGACAAAGATACTCACAGCTAACCTTGAGTATTCAAAAAGGGCAGACTGACTGTGTGGCAAGTGTGACATCGTGACCGAGTCAGCGCAATGGAAGTGTGTGTGTCACCTACATGTGTCAGTGGTTGATATCAATGTAGATGTGTGTGTGTGTGTGTGTGTGTGTGTGTGTGTGTGTGTGTGTGTGTGTGTGTGTGTGCGCGTGTGTGTGTGTGTGCGCAGGACAGTGGAAATAACACATCACCCCCATCAGCAAAGTGCTACTTCCCCTTTTTGCAACAATCACATCTAAAGAGACGGTGCTCAGCAAAACGGGGAGGGGGGGGGGGGGGGGCCAGCAGACAAAGACCTTCCTACTTAACCACACAGGGACGAAATTTGTCATGGCCGCCCATTTGTCACGCTGCGAGGACAGACAGGAAGTTAGCGAGCGCTGGTTGTTAGTCATGTATGAACCTCTCGATTGTGTCCGACAGTAACCTGCGTGACCTCGACACGCTCTTGTTGCAGTTGTCACCTGAAGGCCCCTTTACATTCATTTTATATTGTGATTTAGTGGTGCATGCACATTCTTAATTCATCAAATTACCACAAACGCCACTTTGGGTAACGCGGAGCCTGTGGCTCTAAAGCGTTCAAGGTTCCAGATTTAAGATTCAATCTTTTATTGACATATCAAAAGCAGCTGATTTGGAATTTGTTCCGGTGCGCTCAACAACAACAAAAGCTATAAGCACGTAGTAGACACAACAAGGAGTGTCCACAGAAACAAACAGCCACAACCACAGGACAGGACAGTCGCGCAGGTGGCAATCCAGCTTTGGATCGCATGTTCTACAGAAACTGGAGAAGCATCTCTGAAAACACAACGTCAGGTAGCTACAGACACGCGGTGAAATCGCTACCGATTTATTATCATCATTTAATGTCAAAACGCTACGTCACTATGATGTACAGTGCCAATCTATTATGCCATACCATGTCTTGTAGATGTCTTCAGAGCTTTGTTGCATGTATTCCCTCCTTGCTCTCCACTGAGGTTTCCAGTCAACCTCCACTATAATCTGTCCAATACAGGTGGTGCAAAATAAAGCAAATTCGTTTCCCGGTGTTTTGGCATAGCTAACGTAATTAAAGTATCTTCACAATGTTTGAAGGTGAAATGTTAATAACGTGTGATCACAAAGCGGAAAGCATGCAAGCATCTTTCATTCTTCTGAGCGGAAACTCAGTGAAGGCCATTCTCTATTAAAATGTCACAATGAGAAAGATACAAGCATTCGCTCTCGGGAGCTGATAAAGAAAAGACGCCGTGTCAGAAAGTGATGTATGATCATTTCTGCTGGGATATTAAATTGATGACTGGTCTAATTGTCTCCACTGGCTACAACTGCTGGTTGAATTAATTTATTTTACATTACAGGTCATTTAGCAGACGCTCTTATCCAGAGAGACTTACATTGAACTAATTACAGAGACAGTCCCCTGGAGCAACTCAGGGTTAAGTGCCTTGCTCAGGAGCTCAGACCTGTGGCAGACCTGGTATTGAACTCATGACCTTCTGGTGTTCTATTTCAAAGCCTGACCACTAGACCACCAGACTATCACCACCCTTGGATGAGGTTCAGATGGGTTTCCACCGATAACATGGAAGCAGCTGTCACTTCTAGTTTTCCTATGTAGGTTTGCAAGGTCCGCCGGGTGAATCCCTGCAGAAAGCGGCATCACAACATCCAGATTGTCGCTTGTGTTTGACACAAAGCAACACAGAAGATGAGGCGACAAAACATGCAGAAACATTAATTTTCTCATCCATCAAATTTTGCCTCGACTTTTCAGGCAATAAAGTAACAAAGCACTCGCGGATCTAACGTTCGTGGGCCTGGTGCTTCTGTGTTCATAATACAGGAGAATACTCATCTACCGTTTCTTAAATCTTCCTGAGGGGGACGGGAGAAATCATTTGCATGTGTTTGATTTATATGCGCCGCCATACTCTATAGCCTTCCATCAAAATGTAACAACAACAACTGACAAATGGTCCACCTGTCTCCTCAGGCTCCCCCACCTGCTAAACAGGAAATGTATTTATGGGAGTGTAACGTGCGACACGGGGACCAGTTGTTGTGTTGTAACAGAAATCCCTGAACATATACATTTAACGCTTTTCTGTACACAATCCAAGGACACAACACAGATAAAACAGTGATTGATTTCTGTGGACAATATAAAAATCAGAAGGGACATGTCCAATGCCTACTACACAACAGTGTTAACATACATCAGTCACACATAGGGCCGGGAGTTACACTAGGTCTCAAAATGAGTTTCTGGGTTTCTAAATGACCCCAAAGCTCAAAGCAACTACACATTTATACAATTATGGTCCAAGGCTGAAGGAAATGACATAATTGGCCTCTTTTCTTTTTACTTCTGAGCCACTGTGAAGAAATCTATTCAAACAGCCTCTCCATGTGTCAAAGCTCCCCCTCATCCTGCTGGATTTGCTACTTAAATGCAACTGGCAAACAAGCTGCTAACAAGAAACTCTCGCCTGAAACCTTTTGACGATTGTCTGGGTGACTCACGGGTCACAACGCGTGCAATTTCCATCCAGGCTTTTGATTTTGTGTTCAAGGACTGAACAGGCTGGACTACGTGAGGTGAGGGGAGGGACCTACGTGCCTGCTGGGTCTCATCCTGACAGCATGACTAACCCCACAGCAGAGAGAGGGAGAGAGAGAGAGAGACAGAGAGACACACACAGAGACAGAGACAGACAGAGACTCCAAACAGGTCCTTCTCCCTGCAACTAAAATTACTCTCAGTGTCCGTCACACTGATGCACACAGACACACCGCTGCACACACACCTGCCTCCTCATTTCAGAATTACAAAACACCTCAGGTCTTGACTACATGCCGCCAGTCACCTCAGAGACGTGACGCATAATTTGTTGTGCTGTGAGCCCAGCCCCGCCTCCCTTATCCATCAGCAGTGAAGGACATTTGTGGGGAATTGCTTTCCTCCTCTAATAAGGGCGCTGTGATGTCAGAAGCCCAGCCGCCCTGGGGACGATGACTCATGCGCATCACTAGAGGAACCCCACCCCCCCTCCCCCCCAGCATATCCCCACACACTCAGCCCCACTGGCCTGCTTCACTTTACCCCCTCATGGGCTCCCACTGCTGCACTATCAGCGCAGTAATTGGTTGCATGGGTTCGCCTCTCTGCAAGGGAAGAGAGGGGGGGCGGGTTGAAAAACAACAACAACTACAACATGGAGATGAAGTCCAGAGTATGAGTCATGAATGCAGTGAACGCCTGTGACATTCCTCACTAGCAGCAGAGCCAGCCAACAGTCACTCTCTCTTCTCAATCCAGGAAACCAAAAGCATGCCAGAAACATTTTAATTAGGCAGCATAGCCTAGATTCTCTGTTTGCACACATAGCCGCCAATTCAGTTGTTAATGAAGAGCATTCGCACACACATACACACACACATACAGCTGACCCATGTGACATCAAGGACCTTCCTCTGTCAGTGGATCTGCATGGTCTAATTCAAAAGTGCTTTGTGCAAAAAGCTGCACCAGTATTTTTAGAAGTCCATCCAAAAGAAATGATTCTCAGGCTAGCCACAAGACTCGAGGACTTATGGTGTTGGAGGAGCTCAAGGTGACCTTGACTGAAGTGCAACCCACTGGGAAATAAAAGCACGCTTTCCAAAGAAAAAAAATCACACTTCTATTTGTACTCACAGATGCATGGTGCAAACATATTTGTCTCTTGAATATTTGCTTCATGTTCACAGACTTTTAAACCCCAAACTCCCAGCCCACTCTGACTGAGAGGTCGTCGTTTCTTAACTTCCATCAACAGCGGCTTGTTGCTTTAACCTGGATAGTTTCCCCTCACAAAGTGCCACAGAAATCTGACGAATCGTCTGGATTTAAGCACAAACTGACTGGGTTGTGATGGTCTTTTCATCATGGCTGAGAGACCTGTGTGACATTTCACACAATAAAACCCTACTGCATCTGAACACATATAAAACATACAACTATAGTTGCTAATGCACTGCTCAGTTCAGTGAAAAGGGAAACAGTAATTAGAAATGACATTTCCAGGAGCTGATGGCAAGATGAACGACACAATTAACGCGCAATTAATTTAAAAAGAATCATGATTTTGAGTTCCCCGTAGCTTTAAGCAGATTCTTTCCAACAGTACAGTGTGTTGATTGTCAGCCTAGAAAGGGTTTCTTTCCCTCAAATTTACTAACAACCCCTGAACATGGAAAAGTCGAGTTATGATGAGTTTATATTATTTCTTACACAGTTGGTAATTAGCAGTGTCACTTAACTTTCCCAGGAAACAAGTGTCCGTGTGACAGTAATGATCAGTTTTTCCTCGCAAAGGTTTGTGTGAGTTTTGAGACGGGGCTCACTGGGAGTCCTCTGGGGTTTGGAGCGGTTGCGTAACACAAAACCCTGCGTTTCCTTTAAGCGTTTTTGAAATCAAATGCCATTTTAAAACTCTGTGCGTTTTCTGTGACAATAACAATGTTTTCACAAACAAATTCAACTCAATAGATTCAAAGCCGTATTGGATTACATTAAAATGAAAGTCTCGTTTTCTGTTTTGATTGATGGTTCTCTGTTGAAGGGAACAAAGAAGATTCCTTCAATATGTGATGCCCTCACAGTCACAGTCTACTCAGGATATTCAGCCATGAGCTTTGCAGTGCTTTTGTGCAGCCTAGTGGTTCAATAAGAAGTAGCCTCAAAATGTTCACATAGTCAGTCAGGCCAACAGGGTCTGCTTTTTTTTGCTTTGCACTTAATTTAATTCCTTAATGTTATTTATTAATGTGTATGTGCATTCTTCAATAAGGACCACAATTCATTATTACTACCAAAGAAAAAGCTAAATTCATAGGAAATATCGAAAAAAAATATGAATGCATTTAAGCATCAGATTTAAACTTGCAGTTACATCGACACCACAGATGTAACTCATGGGTGATAAAGTGCCACTGTAATGTACTTTTTGCTTTTAGCTCATGGTTTTCTTTATAATTATTTGTGAAATTTATTTTAATATGTCTGTCCTGCACCATGAGCTCCCCCAGGGCACATTGCTCTGAACTACATTTGTTCTGATTTGTTCATTTTACTCAACTCAATTCAAATATAGCCTTCAGTAAATAAATCCTTGGGTCATTATGAATTAAGTCATTGCATATAGTGCAATCATTCAGGCTCATTGCCTGATGGCTGGGTTTGTTCCGACCCAAATCTACAACCAGATTGAATATGATTTGTTTCTGTTCAACACCGACGTTGGGAAAACATTTTTTTTAGTGGCCATATGAGGGAAAAAAAAAAAAATCTGCATTCGCTTAGATTCCCAGCTTATATCGAAAGACAACTTTCTATGCAACTAGAGATGTTGTTGCATAGAAAACAACACAGATGTTGGTCTCTCACAAAATATTTCTATGAAGGTTGATTGAATGGAAATCTTTGGGACCACAGGTGAAAAGATGCTTAATGCAGCTCAGTCAGAGTGTACAGACAAAAACAAACACAGAGTGAGTTATTGATAATTTCCAAGCCTCTTGCGCCTCCTAGTGGTTTGTGCTGCGCTGTGTCATAGTCATTTGCTTTTGGAATGGTGATGCCCCCCTGTTTAGAGATATTCTGTCTATTTTTAGTCTATTTTTGCAATTGTATTGGAAAATATCATAAATTCCATCAGTTGACTAGTTCTAAATGCTGGGTTAGTCTTTACATTATGTCTTTATTAGATATGGTTTTATTCCCATCATTAACTGTGTGTGCCGATACTATATCATGCCATACATAGTAAAAAAAAGAAATGCACACAATAACTATTTTTTTTGTAAAAGATCAGACCTTTTAGTTGAGCTGTCAGTTGATGGCAGGCTGATGAACAGAAACCACCAGTTGTTTTTGTCCTCTAGGTGGCAGCATCTCTCTCAATATGACACTGACAAACCAGCCAGGAAGTAGCCTGTTGTCACTGTCAGCCAAATGGTTTTATCCAAATGTTCCTTCTGAAAATAAACATTCAACAGCTCCAGGACAGAAAAACACAGATTGTCTGTCAAAAAAAACATGACTTTAATGCATGATCTTTCCCTTTAGATTTGACCTCACATTCAAAATGATCCCCAAACCTAACACACATATATAATTAGTGCTATGAAAAACATTTAGCTTTGTCAGAAAAAATAGCCTTTGATGGTATTTTATTTTATATTAACCATGAGAATAGAGCATAATTGACACTAATACTTATGTATTTTAGCATTCAATTCATAAAATTATTATATTTTTTTAATGGAGTGGGAATTTGCACACTTATAGTAGTATTTAGTATAGTATATAGTAGTATCGAGACATTTGCTACATTTTTAGACACACTAAAACATTTTTTTTTTTCTTTCAGACATTATTATCAACGCTGATGGACACAGCCAGTGTTTGTTTGTGTTAATGTCAGTGATGGTTGATGTGGCACTGTAATCTAAACCAGATTATTTGTAGTTACAGAGAGTTCTTTACGACACTGAGGGAGCAACATCTTCATTATCACTGCGTTTCTCAGCGCAATGTAACACCGTGGTTTAGTACAACTTGGGAGGTCAGGCCTCTTAACCATTTTTCACAAGCTGTGATCACTTGAGGAGTATTACATGTGGTGGACGCTCATGTGGTCTGTTAAGAAGAAAAAACTGTAAGTCTCCCTACAAGACTGCTTTGATCATACAGACATCATGTGATCTTTGACAAATTTGTGGCACGCGCGCACTACTGAGGTTGTCTAACACGCAGTATACACTTTTTTGACTCATGTGCCACCTGAAAACAGAGAGAAGTGGCTGGGAATCTTCCAAATAAGACATTTTTCTATAAGTGATAATAGCTGCAAGGGTGACTACTGAGACTTGTGAACTTTTACTGCACGCTCTTTAAACCTCTTTTAGATGATCTTACTGTAGTTGCTGTTTTTGCCGTTATTGGGAAAAGCCAGTATGCTGTATGTTTTGTGTACCTCTAGTCAATGGGAATAAATGAAAATCAAGTTTATTCATACAGCCCAATATCACAAATTATACATTTGTCTCAGTGGGCTTTACAGACTGTACAGGATACGACACCATGGGGGAAATATGGAAGAAACCTGAGGGAGAGCAACTGAGGAGGGATCCCTCTCCCCGGACGGACAGACGTGCAATAGGTGACGTGTGTACAGAATAAACAACATACTTAAAAATACAGCATAGACAATCTATGCGACAGAAAACATCATGCGATCGTATATATAAAAAGATGGATCCAGGGGGATGTCAATAAAGGCTTCCTGGTGTCAGGCAGGCAACAGGTGCAGCCACGATTCGCAATCCAGAAGTAATCTTTAATAGTGGCAACCTGCCAGATGAGACAGAGACTCCAGGGATGATGCCCCGGATGGTGAGTTAGTAACATGCATTTAAGGGACATGAATGCATATAAATAGAGAGGGAGAGGAGGTGAGGGAGAAAGATCGGGAAAGGAGCGAGTCCCCCGACAGTCTAAGCTTATAGCAGCATAACTAGGGGCTGGTCCAAGGCAAATCTGAGCCAGCCCTAAGTATAAGCTTTATCAAAGAGGAAAGTCTTTAGCCTGCTTTTAGTGAATAATTTGGATAACAGATGACATGACAGCTAATATAAACAATCCTGACACTAGAAGTAATTTGTAATTGAATATAGCATGTTTTGCAATGTCAGTCATTGTTTTACAGTACATTCAACACACTGCATGGCATAAAGAGGCCGGTTGAGTCATTCAGGTTTGAAAATCTTGGTGTTTTTATTGTAAGTATTGCATCTTCAACTTACACGGCTAGAATCATCATCGGACTGCATGTTTTACAAAGGATAGCCACAGGTTCAGAACAACAGGACGACTCGTTTGGTTTCGCTAACTTAAACCTCATGGACCCGTTTGCTCAAAGCCAGACGCCAGAATGGAGTGTGGTTTCTAAAAGACACTGCAACTTCTGGCTAAGCTGCGAAACTGGAACTCAATGCTCCTGGAAAGTCAACCTGAGCCACAGTCAGGACAGCATTAACCTTAAACACCGAGGTAAAAATATAGCTTTGTGATCACCAGCTTATGAAGATATGCCATTGTTTTGAATCTGCAGCACATAGCCAGAAACTCTTTTGTCAGACATTCCAACTAACCTAGGCTGATCCAGGACCAGCCTGCACTGAACTGACAGTTGAGCTCAGTTCACTTTCAGTGCAAAATTATAGCTGCAAATTATGTGACATATTATACCTGACACTGGATATAGTTGTCATTTTTTTGTTTTTTATGACAAATACGCTCCAGAAGTAGCAGGTTGGAATCAGCCCAATTGAGATCAGTGCAGACTCGTCATGGAGCAGGTGCCTCTCTAAAGCTCAGCCTTAGTAAGAACATGGAGCACACACACACACACACACACACACACACACACACACACACAC
>CALSBV010010932.1:384677-407134 GCA_943590825.1 Bovichtus diacanthus
AGAGAGAGAGAGAGAGAGAGAGAGAGAGAGAGAGAGAGAGAGAGAGACTTTTCGATTGGCAGTAAAAGCTCACTGTAAAAATGCATATGAATTCGGGGCTGAAACCACACTGGAAACGGGGGCAATAAAATGCAAATGCGAGTTAAAAATCAATTTGGACTCACAGGAAACCCTACAACATCAACACCCAATCCCCACCCCCCCACCCCAGTCAACCAATCCCAAGGCCACAAGTGGTAAATAAAGCGAAACGCACAGATGATTACTAGGCAGACCAATGCTGTTGTCACGCTAAACTCACTGAAGCCACTCCAAGCCACAAACAGCATCCACCATGCATAGCAACAGTGCAGAGGAGGGGTGTGGAGGGCAGACTGGGATAAAGTGGACGACGGAGATGATGCAAAAGACGATTTAGTTTGAAAGGAAAGGAAATTCTAACCCCTAACCCTCTTCAAGCAACAGACATAAACATGTGCTCACACACACGTGCAGAGTTCATTGGAGTACAGAGGGAGCAGGGAGGGGAATCGCTAGCTGTGAGACTCTGGGGCTGAAGCCCATCACTAACACACGGATTAGTTCACACGTGCACACTGCCTTTTAATCTGCTCCACTGACAAAGGTTGGAAGAGAGAAGAGAAAGAAGGCGAGAGACAAAGAGATGGAGTTAACCAAAGAGATGGCCATAGTAACACAGCCAGAGAGGGGGAGGGAGGGGGATGGAGTTAGTGGGACAGAGGGGAAAGGAGATAGAGGATGCCTTCAGGTGCACTGTACAAGAACCAGACCATCTAAAAGTGAAAAAAACAATCATCAATCAATCAATACACGCACGTCTTTGGGGAATGCCCCAACACATATCATCAGATCATGTGACTGGACTCTTACTGCTCTCTTCATAAATCCCACTGGACCCAAAGTCACAGGCCAACCCACAACCCTGTGTGACTCTCGGGGCAAGGGCAGAAGCTTTGGATTAAAACTCCAATATGGCCTGGTTCCTAAAATGGGCCGGGTGTAAAGCCATGGAGATCCAGCCAGATGTTGGCTCTGGGGGCAGGGAGGGGAGTGGGTGGAGGGGGGATGTGTGTGGGAGGGGGTTGCCCTGTCAGACCACATCCTCTTTACAGCTGTGGATGCGTTTTTAATACATCCAATAGAAGGCGGGGTTATGAGTGTAATCCAAATATTTTCGTCATCAACGTTTAAAGCGCACATTCTCGTATCCTAACACGCAGAGGCACACACTCACTTTCTCACTCACCTACTCACTAAGTTATCTTGCTAAGTTGCTCAACCCAGTTGGCACGCAGGTCGCTCCACTGGGGTTAGTTCTCAACACAGAAATGGCAACAAATAAATCCCATTCTGTGTACGCACTGATGATGAGAAAGCATGTGAGGTAGCTGTTACGAGAGTCAGGGGTGGGGACTTCTCTCACTGCTTCATCATCTCACGGCTCTCATTGGTGAAAAGCTAACCTCAATGATTGGTCAGAAAGCATCGGTGTTTCCCCCTTTTTCCCCAGCTTTACAGCTAAAAATAGAAGCCAGTTTTAGATTTAGCCTAATTGAGTCTGTCTTGTGTCTTTAACAAGCATCCTATTTTCCCCCTTTTCTATTTCCGTTTCTCTCTCTCTCTCTCTCTCCCTCCTTAAGGTACAGATTAAGTTAGCTCGGCTGCTAATGTGACAAGCTGATCCAGGAAGGAGGGAGGAAAAACAAGAGCATTTTTTCCAGGAACATCGTGTAACCGCAGCCTCATCCATTTGGCCCAAAGTGGGCTTATCAACAAGCCCGACACAATGCCGTTAATAGAACAGGTTGAACAGCACACTATCTGGGAGGACGTGAACACTTTGCAGACTATTGCAGTACAGCCTGAACATACAGTCCCCATTTCGAATTGATTCATTTGAACACCCACAAACAAAATCACTGAAAATGTTCTAATGTCATTCAAAATTAAAACCAGCCTGCTGACTAAGCCAGTATGCCTATTCGGCCCGGTTTCGTTTGGTTACACTGTCCCTCCACTGAATGCTGTGCAGATGCACTTCTGCAGGCACAACAAGAAGGTGCCAAGAGAATATGAGTCAAGGGTCAGAAGAGCGAGACAAGACTGGAGTGATGGCTGAGCTTTCAAGTGCTGACATCCAATCCCCTGCGTGGGGCCTTCTTTACACCTGTCTACAGAACATCTGCGCCGGGATGGCTTTGGAGGATGTGAGGCAAAACAATGGTGACCTTTCATTTCACATCGTCTTCTACCATCTGACAGCAAGCCATTGGGAAATGCCGGGTACAGGTCTGCCTCACTAGCCACTTCTCAAGTAGCTGATCTCAAATTATGGTATTTTTCAGTTTGTTGATGTTAAAGGCGTTAAGGTGCCTGTCTTAAAAAAGGTACGTGACTGGACCCCTGAGAGTGCCAATCCACAAAAAACGTTCTGTCAGAAACCTGGCAACCCAGCAGGTAGGTGCGATTGAAAGGTAAATCAATGCAAGCTAACTCACTGCTACATACCCACATGGTAAAAGTGATAATGATGCAAGTGTCTTGTGTTGGCTAAAAGCATTAGGTGCTTTCCTGGTGTGCAAAGTACACATAATAAACAAGGTACTTTCACCATCTTAAAAGGGGAACTACAGCAATTTTTCTAATTCGTACATGTTATTCCTATGGTCTAATACAGTCCAAAAATATAAGTAAACGTGGACCACTCTCTCCACAATCCAAAAACTAGAGTGCTAAAACAGCACTCCAGAGTCTTTGAGACTTTCTGGTTTTGAGAGAGAGTACCTCATGTTCACAAATATTGATTGAACTTTCTTAGGCCATGGAAATAATATCTTGGAATTCTTCATTTAGATGGCGTTCTCCTTTAAGAACACAACATGACCTCCTTATTACAGCTGGTCACCTGCCACACTGGTTGTAGATGAGGCAGTCTTTTAGCCACAATTTGCACCATCTGACCGTTTATGTTGACTAGTCCCACCCTGATACTGGCTTGTGTGTCACTGTGTTAATTACAGGTCGATAATGCTACTGTACACACTGACACAGTGGGAGTTTGGATCAGGCTTGCGTGCTGCTCTAGGCTTCCCTTAGTCAGGTGTGTTTGACCTATCCCTCTAATCATCCCATCAGCCTGTCAATTACTTCCTCATCCTCTGACATCGTTGTTAGCTAAGCAAAAGCCAAAGCCAAGCAAGGCTATTAAGCACTAGCACCGGGTGGTCTGCAATGAGGTGGGGGTGGGGTGAGAGGGGGGTGGGCGTGCTCCAGCACGTGTGCGTGCTTTAGCTAGGCTCACCAGACCAAAGATCAAGTCCCTTAAGCTGCTTTTCTGAGCCAAGAAAAGCTTACAAGTTGTCACGTTGGTCAGAACAAATGGTCCCAGTTCTAGGCCCTGCAGCAGAGCCTGAGAATAGGCTGCACTCACTGAGCAGACAACAGAAAGACTGGTAAAGCAGTTTGGCTTTCTTCATGAAGCATCAGCACAGCCAGAGAAAATGTAGCCGGGTTTATTCATGTTTGACTGCTCATCCAACCCCAAGGCTGGAACAGCAGTACTGAATTCATAGCCCACTGGTTAAAAAGCATGGACAAACACAGAGGGCTTCAATCCCAACAGAGTTATGTAGAATGGGAAAAATGTGACACCTAATGATATTCAGTGGTGAGTTTTACAGCCTGAAGTAGCTAAAACGACTGTCCATCACAAGGCCTATGGCTGTAGCATTCAATAGGATATTTTAAAGTTAAATAAGGAGTAAGCTCTCAAATCTGACCGTATATCTGACAAGCTCATATCTTTTGCAGCCAGAGAAGGAAACCTTCAGACACACATAAACACGTACAAAAAAATAAAAACACTGACAGTCGAGAATACCCACACTGATCCAAAGTTGAACGCAAATGAGGGGTGACTATCTTCATTTACCATTTCACACACCACTGAGCCAAAACAAATCCCAAGTGGGCAGACCTCACGGATGCTCCTTACATGCCACCCAAGGTCAACCAACTCTAATGTGCAACACTGAGCCTTTTTAATATTCCACACGCACACACTGAAAGGTGTTTAAACCACGCCGTTTGACTAAATCCCCACGTAAAAAAATCAAGCGGAAAAGCTATTATTGCTTCCACTGCTCGGACACGGGGGGAAAATTATTTGCTGTGCGTTTTATAAGCCTGGCCTTGATAAACAATATTAAAATGAATAGGTCGCTGTAAAGGAGGAGGGTAAATGATAAGCGACAGTTCCTGTGGATTTATCGTAGCAAGTAAAAGCCTGTTGTATTGATCATCCATAAACAGAGTAATCATCCACAGGGGAAAGAAAAACAACTGGTTGAATAACAACAGACTAAACCCTGGGCCAAGGATTACCTTAGTATTTTAATGTGAAACACTTTAACCAACAAGGATCACCCGACAACTAACCTGAGCTGGGGAATTTGTTATCAACATGTTTAAAAGAAAAAGGACTAATGGGTGGAAGGCTGTGAGATCAAAGCGGTTGAACTTCAGCGTGCGTGCATATAAGCCTTTTACTGTTAAACCTCACTGAGGCAGTGTAATTTAGTAGTGACATAAGGAAGTGAAATAGGGCTGTTAGGAGGAACATGATCAAAGCGGCAGGGCCACCACGTTATCTGGTCCCGCCGCACAGTGCGAGCATCTGGAATGTGGGTCCCCCCCCCCCATACACCTCTTTCGGTCCCTTTTATCTGCATCCTGTGGTCTCCGCTGTCACTGCGAGTCTAGTCGTCACAGAGGTTATCAGGACTTGTGGTAGCCATGCAAGGCAAATCGTCTCGCTGGCGGCAGATATACAGAGTTGATAAGTGTTAGTCAACCTGTACCATAAAGAAGCAGCCTCCAATTTACACGACTTGGAAGTCTGCTGAGATGGAACGAAAAGCTGCTGCTGTTGTCGTAGAATCATGCTATAAGCTTGACACACTTGGGTGAACAACTATGCCTGATACATAAAGTATAGCTTACAGTGAGGCATGTGCTTAAAAAGGGAATTGGATTAACTGCTGGCAAAAAAAAAAAAAAAAAAAAAAAAAAAAAAAAGGGTGGGGGATTATAAACGATCCTGACTTTAAGTGTGCCTCTAAAAAGATGGATTACCATTTCAATTTTTACCCTCTTTCTTTGCTAATGGAATTTTGAACTTGTACTGTTCAACTACTAAGCAAAAAAACGCCACGCTCACTGTGGTACAGCGGTGTGGTACAGAACAACCCGTCCCCAGCTCACTCTGTTCTAGTGCAGCTCTGAGTAAGCACGGACCAGAAAGATGGAGCCAGAAAAAGCAGAAGGGAGAGGATGCGAGTTTCAATGGATGTTGAACACATGACACGATGCAAAACTTATGCTGTCAAATGCAGAAATTAGTGGGTAAATCACTATTTTCTACATCAGTTTAATTTAGTTAAGTTAACTTAGTTAAATTATCTCTCTAATGGTTCATAAATCTACCAGAATTCTGTGCTGAACCAAGCCAGCAGTGATCCCTTCTGTTCTACCATCTACAAGGCTTTACACTAGTGTCTGATTGGCAAAGATGACTGTAGCCCATGAATGGCCAGAACAGGCCATACTACAAAGTGCCTGGATGCGTGATTGTGGAAGGAGTGACGAAAACGCACCGTGTTGTAGAAACAAACATCTGAGTCGGCACATTTTTTTAAAAATGTATTTGTGTGGGTGGAACATTGGAGAAAATACAACCCCGCATGGGTGCTGCTATTTGCCGAGGCCAGTCAGCCGACCGGCTGGCCTTGTGTGGCATCGCGTATGAGCACCGAGATGACACATCAACTCTTATCTATATTTAACTCGCTGGACGCCTCTCCTTCCAATGTTCCCATCCTTTTAGAAGAGGATGCCAGGGAGAATGGTGAGAAAAACAGGCTGAGGTGATATGTAATTACGCTGAATGGATCCAGCCTCCCACATCCTTTCATTGTATCCACACCCTCAGAGATAATGAAATGGAAGGCAAGCTTTTTTAAATTTTTTATATATATATATATATATATATTTACCATAAATCCTGCGAGTCTAGCCGCTCTAATTTATGGTGTCGAAGAAAACCCTTAACGGCTTGACTCTTGAAGCCTGCAAAGTCACAGAACATAAACACCAGCAAACACCCTATGTGGGTGGTGAACTCAATCCGATAAGGGCTTCTAAGAAACCAGTGTTCGCTCTCTTCTGAAGACAGTGTGGTAAACCATCACAAGCTACGGTCTGCCTGAATATCCTACATATCTTCCACTGTAGATACTATCTTCAATGCAGAGATATAACTCTGAATAGAACTATGATCAGGCTGGAAAGCTATGAAAGGACATTTTGTTCGGCTGAAATTGTTGACACTGCTACATACAAATAAATTAAATATTACATATTTGCATCAAAACAAGCAGTGCACTTTTGACTCAAGCTCCAGCTCTGCCTGTATGCACCCTTGCCTGTCCCTGTAACTCGAAACCCTTAGCCCGGCAACCAAACTGTTACATAACTCTAAAAAGGTGCAAAGGGTGTGTGCACGAGAGGGGGAAACAGGGAGGGGGGAATGCCTTTAACTGAGCACAAATGGATCACTCCTTTTACTTTTGGTTTTAAGGACCTGTTGCAGAGGAAGTGCTTTCTTTAAGAAGGACAAAAAGGTTGTACGGGAAAAATGAAAGTAGCACATGATGCTCACATGTTCAGGGTGTGCGTGTGCCTGCAAGGCTGTGTGTGCACTCTTTGATTTAAAGGTGAAAGGTTTTGAAAATGCAATGCCGACTCACCTATTCTTCTCCAGCTCATTGTGTGTGGACCTGCAAAGACAGAAAACAGGAGTTAAATAAAGAGCACAGGGAGACTTTTGCTTGCTCAACATGCAGAGTACAGCCATATGGTATCTGTCACTCCTGAAAAGGCAATGTACTCTGTTTGTGGAAATAAGGCATAACATTAGGTTAATAACTATATGAGCCAGACAAGCTGGGGCAGAGATAGGCACAGGAAAGTGCTTGTCAAATTTGATTCATTAACTTATTAATTCATCCCAAACGAGACCAACTCTAGGCCCAGTGCACTGGAGCCTTTACAGCAACTAAAACGTCAATGTGACAGCCGGGCATTCACTGTGCCATTATACGTCCTCTTCCTCAATAATGCACAGCAGAACTCTGTATGTGTGTGTGTCTGTGTGTGTGTCACTGCAGTCACTAGAGTTCACACTGTGCATGAGTGTGTGTGCGTGCATGTGCTGCCGGGCAAGTACGAGCATGCACATGCACACATACACACACCCTGTGCATGCAGCAGTCAGGGCTCAGTGCTCTGTTAATAATGTAAAGTGAATCAGCTGGTTCCTAAGAGTCTCTTTGTGTGGTAACATACTGAAGCCCTCCTCCTGATGCTTAAATGGCCAAGTTCCTATCCACATACAATCTGCACTCGACCTGGCCTCAAGGGGGCCGGGTTTTAGCGGGGGATGATAGACTCAACCTTTCCGGAGTCATGTACACAGCACTTCTGCACATCGTGGGTTATCAATACTTCAATATGCCTTCTTCGTCTATTTCTTCTTTTAATACTGAGCTGACAAAACTGCCGTCCTGTTAATATGGAGGGGGGGGCAGTTCAGTCTGTAAAATTAGCCCTGCCTCAGAGGAAATTATTTTTTTAAGTTTAATTATTTACACAAATAAAAAAATAAAAAACAGCATGTCTCTATTTTAATACATTGCATTTCATGTAGTTGGGTATGCACGACTGGATGTTAAGTCAACTGTGGCAGTATATTTGATTTAACATGACAAGGTGTATGGCTGCTATCACAGCAAAACATAGGGCTCACATGTAAGCTGGCCCGGGCCACACTCTGAAAACCTGTGAGAGCCTAAGTGCCCACACACGCGTGCTCCAGGTCTTGACAGGATTCAACTTACATATTCTACAACCTAGTAATCATGCATGACTGTGCTCCGCATCAGCAGACCAGTCACACATACAAATCACAAAACTGATCTAAAACCAGGTTGATATCTTCTGCTCGGCTGCTACTACTCTCATAAATGTCATAAAATAAAAAAAAATGCAGTTCCAAAAATGATTTCTTTGTAGGAAAAATGACGACTCACTGTCTTGTGTTCAATTCAGGCTTTTACGTGAACGTATAGTTACTTTCTAATGGCAGCGAGTCCACTGATTTCTGCAACTGTGAGTCACAGCGATAGTTTTGCTAACAGAAGATGAATACTTTGGAGTGCATCCTTTGCGTCATCAGCTGTCACCGTGCTTGCACTGTGTCTGTGTTGCTTGGAAACCCCTCGTCACCATTTGTAATCTCCTCCAAACTCGGAGCAATTCACCACAATCTAATTCTGTGTAGTGTGCAATTGTGTCAGGTTTTTTGGTGGATTATCGCTCTTTAAAAATTATGAAATAAATGTATTTTGGGGTACCGTTACAAATGTAGCCATGTCAAGCATTGTCATTAGAGATACAATTGATAGTAAAAACATCGAAGCTTGAAAATCTGGTAACAATACAGACAATGATGTCGAATCTTTTGTGAAAGCCCCAATTATTTTTTCTATTGATAAATAACTTTTGAACTGGGGAAGTCCATTTTAGGGCAATGCTGGTGTCAGTTACACCGTCTGTTACTCTGAAAACTAAAGATGCCTTAAGTCAGACACTACATCTTATGGCCTCTCAACGTAGCGATCAATCTAATTCGTCTTGCGTTGCCATTGGCTTTTATCATTGCATCCCTGTCTCCTGAATCAGATATCTCTGACTCTGCAGCTCAACAACAATGCAATACAGATTATAAACTGGCTCAGGGCCACACGACTACAGCATACTTCCTTCTGTAGGCATGCACGCATATGTGTGTATGCATGTATATGCACACACAGAGTGGGGCAATGAGATAAAGCGACCCTGCTATAAACGAGCAGGCGGGAGAGGATGGAGTCAGATAAACCCAACACTTTAAGCCTCAATGTGCGACTAAGGAGGTAGCTACTCTATAGCTGGAGCAGGTCACCCTAAATGCACTGTACAGATGATCTAATCGGTATATTATCATATTTCAAAGGATTCACTTTAATTTAATTTTAAAATGTCCTAAAAGTGATTATGAACAAAGTATGAACAGGAGCATTTACAGTATATGACTGAGCTGTGGGTAGCGTATGATCTCATTTAGACGCTATAATTAGTTTCTTTTTGTCCCTCAGCACGTACTCATAGAAGATGATGTCGATATGAGTAGTAGGCGTTTTGTTCAAACCTCTCTGGCTTCTGTGGACATTGTAATATGGAATTGCAAGGTGGTGAAAACTCTTCACAACTTTGGCTAATTAGCAAAATTTCTCATCAGCTATGTCAGCAGGACATAAATAGGACTGTTGGATAAAGTGGCCCACTTATGACGCAGACATGCGACCCATCCGTGATCCTGACAGCACCAGGGATATAAAAAATAATGCTGTTTTGTGTGTTTGCAAGGTGTGCAATTCCAGTGGGAATTAAATAAACTGCATCACAACACGAGGCAGATAAATGGTGTTAAATGCTAAATGGTGTTACCTTTTCATGTATAACTGTATTAACTTCTTGTTGCAGGGCATTGGGAGAAGATGTCTCTCGTCTGTACTTCTTGGTGCCATTTTCTGTCGTGCTTATGAAAATCCTTCTCAACATGCACCCTCCTGCTCCTAAAGAGTTGTTTACCTTAGAGGCTGTATCAAGGGCAACGGTGCTTGGTGAAAAGCTTTAAGTTCTCAGAGAATTTCATTTTGCATTAAAGATTACATTGTTCCGAAACATCATTATTCTGTATACTTATAAAGAATTTGCCTTTTAGGAGCAACTCTTGGGAAGCTTTATGAAAAGGTCCTCAGACCTACAGTATATCTGATCACGACTGTTGCCATGCAGAACTAGGCAGCGTTCTACGCTCACGATGACTAATGCGCAGTTCCTGTTTGTGGCCCGCTCTTACATTAATATTAAAAGGCTAAGAGCGATAGAGTGGGGCTTGCGTTTGATGTATGACTGTCAATGCACAGATTAATGTAAGCAGCCTAGCACCAAGAAAAAACACAATACCATTGGGTCTTAACTTTGGGGCATTTTCGCCTGCTTCTCCTACTACTAAATTCAAATTTTTGTCATCAGTGAGAGCATAGTGCTTGCTATGCGTTACATCCAGCTACACAACAGAATAGACTATTAAACATATGCTCCAACACCCATCAACAGCTTGATGTTGTGTATGATTGATGATGCATACAAAATAGGAAAACACTGGTGCAAACATGCTTTACTCGATAGGATGAAGTTGTATAGAAAAAGGTGAAACAGCAAATTACTGATGGCCCTAAACATCATTAATCTTGAAAAAGGCTCCACATATTGACCTTTGGAAGTCTGCAAACAACATCGGCCATAAATAGCAGATTTCCCCTTTAGGGAAGAAGGCAAAACTATCCCTCTCTTCTCACAATGTAGAAAACATTTGGCATACGAGAAAATGAGCATGACTACCAAACAAACATAAAAAATAAACCTCAAATCAAAATAAATAAATAAAAATAAAAATCCTGTGTGTTTATTCAACCAGGGGTGAGAGGAATGCACAACACTATAAATTACTTTTTTTTCGTTTTAAAGCTTTCACCACGATCCCTAACCTCAGCCACCACTGCAGTCCATTTGACAATCAGCTGATGAAAAGCGAGCAGAGCCCTGGTGCTACCCCCTCCCCCAAGCCAGCAAAACAGCACTGTGGACGGTTATATGTGCACCTATGTATTAAACACGTTTCTACAAGTTTGAGAAACATCCATGCAAACTTTCTTTTTCTTTGTGTTTTTCTGGACCGTGAAACTGCAGCCGGTGCTCGCTTGTTTACCAAACGTTGCGATAAGCGTATTGGCAGCGAGTGTATAATCACATGCTGTCTGCAACACTTCCCAGTACATCACATCAATTACAAACATCTATCCGTAAAGGCACGTATATGCAGTGTTAACAGTGCCCACAACATACCAGGGACAGCAAGAGAGCAGTTTCTTACCTATTGTGGTTACTGCTGAACTTCTTATTTCGGAATTTCCTTTGCCTCTGGTAGTTTGTGTCCTGACTTGATGGAAATGTCGAAGCATATCCGTGTTCACACTCTGTGGAAAGAAAACGTGTGGTTAAGGCGAGTTTGGACACTTTTTCTCGACCCCATACAGGCAACAATCCTTCAGGTCGACATGAACATACAGGTGATACGTTTGTGATGACATTTGCCAACAACGTGTCCTATTTTGGTGTTGTCACCCAAGCCAACAGAACAAATGTTGACGCTGTGTATTGATACATTTCTCAGCTTCACACACATTTGAACATAATATTTACCTCTCTCTTTCCTTTCTAGATATTCCGCAGCTTCCAATAACCGTTGGATATTTATTAACTGAACAGCAGTCATTCTTTCCTGCGGCTGGCAGCCGTTGACGTTAGCTAGGCTCTCTTCAAGTTAACGTAACGTTAGCTTCGCAAACAGCACCAACGGCAGGTCGCTTTCAAATGTAGGGAAGACAGTGCAACGGTTATTACTCCTTTGAGTGATACTTTTTTTTTTTTTTTTTAAGCGTCGTGTTATTATCTTGTTCAGTGTCTTCGCTGGCTCAACAGCAGCCTTTGTCGAAAGAAGAGGGGGGGAATCTAGTTTTCCAAGCTGGAAAGCCTCAGCCAATCCTTGCCAGGTATCGATGTTAAAAAATGTCAAAACTAGCGTATTAAAGTATTAAAAGTTTCTAGGAAACACGATATTAAATGTTTACAAAAAACGGATATAAATCATATAAAATTTCCCCGAGGGAGCCCAGAGCCAGCAAAGTGCCTGCTGCTGCTCGTTTCCTCTCCTCTCCTGTTTGTTTACCTAGCTGCACAGCTGAGAGGCGGGGACCTAGCGGGGGTCTAACGCGATGCATTCTGGGAATTCAAGTCTTTTGGTGCATTTATTAAAAACCGACAAACGTGCACAATATTCATTATTTAAACAAATTGTCATGGCTTTACTGCAATGTATGGAGTAAGACAGCCTCCGTTATTTCTTTATAATTTGACTGCAACTATGGCAGGTCGGTTTAACAAGTGCACACGTCTGTGGGACAGTGCTACACTCCACAGGTCAACAGAAATTATTTAAACTTAACTTAATGTGGAGTTTATTGTTCTTGCACATTTTAATCGAGGTTATTGCTGCTACTGGTGACAATGAAGAGAATGTTGAAATAAATAATAATGAAATAATAAAACATTCACCATTACTATAAATCACAGGCCTGTAATGCGATATGACAATTGTATTCTTATAAATAACTTAGGTAATTTAGGCCATCAATCATAAGTGGTTTGATTGAAGCGGCTGTTTGATGTGATAATGACTAAACACAAATAGTCTGCTCATTGCGTGTCATTTGTTTCTTTCACATTCATTCTTTCCAATCTCCTCTCTCCTGCGAAACAGAAAAAAGCCCTACAAATCCCATGATCCACCCGGACCATGGGCGTGTACTTGCCGGCTGAAGCCAGGCCCAGCAACACATGACGTTGCCACCGACCGGGCGTCTGATTGGCGGATGGCTTTGACAGGCGTCGAGGGTTGAGCTCGCACTTGACCAACCGCAGAGGAGCTTTGCGCCATGTGGAAACCAGTGCGACACGCCCACAAATAGCAGGAAGCAAACAATCGAGAGAGAAGAGCTTTGCCTCTGCGATCTGCTGCTGCATAATTCCCACGTTACATTATAATAATAGGTTATAATACTCAAAGGTCTTTTGCAGCGCGCATCAGCCCGTGTGCTCAGCTTCTCTGCACAAAACAGCCCTTAACGGGCAGACGCATAAGAAAGCGAAGGAAAAACTCCTTATTTTCCTGCGTCTTTAAATCATGACTTGGTAAAAGGAAACGAGGACATCATTAATAATTGATTTTTTTAAAGTAGTTTTTAATATTGCATTTATTACAAATTCTCTGACATTAAATTATAAGTAGGCCAGGGTGTATTTGCAATTTGAGATGGCAATTTCAATCAACCCTATGTCGGGTTGCCTTCCTAATAGGCTAAAGTTATAAACAAGAACATTTAACAAAAAGGCGAGATATTTCTATGTTTTATATATGACCGATTCACCATTCATTTGTGTCCTTTTGCGTTTTATCTATAAAGTTGTCGGATTTTTTCGATCGAGTCTGCGTGGGCACAATGACATCATCCTAAACTGAGTTGGAGGGCGCTGCAATGTGGTCAGATTTATCATATCGGAGAGGTAGCCAATATGCACACCCACACAACCGATCATTATGTCACATTGTTTGATCTATGCTGTAGGGAGAAATAACACATTCATGGGTTGAGAGTTGTGCAGGCGCAAAGCGATGCACAGTGTCCAACATGCAGATAATGCAGATACAAACAGTCCAGAAAATAATAAAAGCATATGCTCATCCTCTCCTATAATTGCAATGGGTATATCACTCATATTAGTCTGGTGCAGGTTGTGCTTATAGCAGGCAGTGGTGCTTAGTTGAATGAACTCAGCCCTTTGTTGTCTGAGTCTATTGACAATGAAGTCTTGTTTTCCTGAAATTCAGAGGAAAATGACAAGGATCACACGCAGCACATATAAACTCACTTCCGTCCTTCCTGTCGGCGCTCTCAAGAAACCTAGCAGCCTCCAGCAAAACTTGTACGTTTTTCAGAAAAGTGTTGATCTGCTCCATGTGGGAGTCTTTGGAGTTGAAGACGTCATTGAAAGGGCAACTAGACATCTCGAAATCTTGCTGATCCAAGAGAGACGCCTCGGAATCAAAAAAGAACTCCTCACTCTTCAAACTCCCTCTCTGCATCTCACTTTTGGCCATTTTTTCCTCTTTAAGTTTGTGTGGCTTCTGTTCTGGCGACGTGCTGAGCGCAGTAAACAGTGAGGCAGCTACCAGGGGATGCTGCTCTTGTCAGATGATTCCTCTTTTCTTTTTTTTATGAATGCGGGGTGTTAAATGTGGAGCAGTGGCCAATGTCAGTAGATGGTGGTGCATGGGAAAACCAGAGCCCGGCCCCCTCTGTCTGAGGAGTCTGCATGGTCCTGGTGCCCGTCAGAAGATCTTTCTGTTATATCTATAGCCTACAGAATAAAAGAAAGCAAATGAATAGGCACATCTGCTTGTCATCGTGATATTATAATTGCACAGTTTAGTATGCTATTTTATTCACAATCTCAGGCTACAATGTAATGATGGTGTAGCAGAAGTTATCGTAAGTGAGCAATGCTAATAATTATTGCAGCATTACAGTATTTTTAGTATTAGTAATAGTACTGTTATTGTACTGATATTTTACTTTAAGAAGTCAACTTGATGAGTAATTCTCAATGGTGCTCAAAAGTTTGTTTTAAATGTGAAAAAAAAGTTGCTCAGAAGTTGCAGTAAAATTTAGATGATGTTACTTAAAAAACATCTTGTTGGAGGATTTATTGATACTATACAATAGGTATATTAGGATCACCAAAGGTTTTCACATAAAATGGTGCAATAACACAGTAATAGAAAACGAAAGTATCAATAGGGGTGTGACCTGTATGACATTAAGAGGATAATTAACAAGTCAGGCTAGTTTGTTTTAAGTAGAAACTAGATAATTACATTTGGTAGTGAGCCACCATCAAGTTTTATTGCTGATTGAGCATGTACTGGAAATAGCTCCACTGATTTCATGTTTTCAATGCTTATGAAGTATGCTACGTCACAAAAAAACTACTTAAAGCAATATTATGTAGTAATTTTGACTGTGACTCCGGAGGTGGAGTGGTCGTCCTCCGGTCAGAGGGTCAGCCGTACGATCCCCAGCCTCTGCGGTCAACATGTCAAAGTGTCCATGTCAAAGTGTCCAAATTGTTCCCGATGGAATGTGTGAGTGTGTGTGAGTGTGTGTGAATGTTTATCCCTACTGATGAGCATGTGGCACCTTGTATGGCAGCCTCTGACTGTGTGAATGTGTGAATGCTGACATGTGTTGTAAAGCGCTTTGAGTGATCGCAAAGATTGGAAAAACGCTATATAAATGCAGTCCATTAGTGGTTTAGCAGTCCTACAGTTTTAGACTCAGTTCACTTATACTTACGCTGTTGTAAATATGGACAGTAAACGAGCATTTGTTGTGATTACATTACATTATGACAAAAAACTAGCAAATCAACAACTTTGCTAACACAGCCAAACACTAAGTAAGTGCAACAACACAAAACATTGCATGCTCGCCTCCAGCATGCCCTGATGCCCCGCGCTGAAAACGTCCTCCTGATAGCGGAGTAAACACCAACTCTCTCCCTCCGAGCTCCGGTAAAATAGTTACATAATGTTGCTTTAAATACTGACAATTTACTTGAAGTAGCCAACTGAAGTATTTGCAAAAGCAGTAGTAATGTGATGTAAAGTAGTAATGTGCTATATAGCAGCAGCAGCTAGTAAAAGAGACAGTAAAGTTGCTGAAGTAGCAGCAGTTGTAGTGTAGAGTCTTTGCTTTTTGATATTTTAGGCCTAAAAGACATCAAACCCAAGATGGCTTTCCAGTAAAAACATAACAAAAACACTGATCTTGATGAGGGGTGAGAGAGAGGAACTTCAATAAGTTTGTGTAGGATAACACTGAGTCTATACATGCTCTATTATGTGACAGGAATGGTGACTGCGAGATAAGTCCTTAGCCTTGATCTTGTGCCGTTCTCAGCAGACCTTTAGCTAAGCTTTTTTTTTTACCCTGCTGCAGAGTCCGTTTTGAACCGGAACATGTTGAGGCAGAGGCCCGTATTCAGCTCAGATACCCCCCCACTGCCACTTCAAAGAGCCAGCAGCAGCCCATGACTGTTTGATGTAAAGTTCACAGAGACAGAAACTTTCAAGTCCAACGCACAAGGGAATCTCTGAAGGTCCCTGCCGCCCCTGCCCCACCTCTCCACCCTCAGTGAGGGGTAGCTGTAGAGGAAGGAAACCTATTTGAGAGCGTTCCCGTTTGGAGTTTGAAAGGTGCCACCGACAGCACATTGACAAAACGAGTGGATTTTGAAAAGTGCTCGCTCACATCCTATTTAGGATTTTAGGCCAGCTTCCCCATTTGAGGTCACTGGGTGCATCGTTGTACGTTTTGCTTTTTAGGTTTCCTTTGCCCCCTGTAATGCATAGCTTCAGGCCACCACTCCTTAAACGCACAGACATTTATTGCAACAGCAGAGATTGAAAGCTCAGCATGACAAGTTGTTTAGGTTTGATCCTAATCATTTCATTCTCAGTAAGGATCACACTGGGTCACAAGCCCGACATGCCACCGCTGGATCAGTCAGGTCACGTGCTGCAAGGAGGGAGAAGAGAGCAATGCTGGTCACAGTATGAAGGTAAAGACTTCAGAGACACTTTAGCTCAGGGCTATAGATGTTCTACAGACACATTGTTTGTAGCCTCCTCTGACACTGATAGGTCAAACCATTCCTCTTCACGCTATCTTTCCAATTAGAGGAATTAAAAGGCAACACCCATGTCAAAACAAGGAGACGACCTTAGTCATAAAGCCATTGGGAACCAGCTCGGGCTTCCAGAAGAGAGACAGGGACAGAGGTCAAACATTTTTAATAAGACAAGCTCATTATTCTTAGCCTGAGGGGAAACCCACAGCAACCACCCGCCCATCTGTATGTTAAAGGGTGTAGCTAAATGGCAAAAACAAACGCTAATGTCTCCCAAATGGAAATGAAATGATGTGTTGCAAAAAAAGATTGCCCTTTGATCATCAGTAAAAATGAGGAATGCAACTCATTTAATTACTGTTTAAATTTGTTTTTAAAAATAATAGTGGAACATCCCCACAAATTCCCAGAGCCCAAGGTGATCAATCAACTGACTTTTTATCTAGTGCCATGATCGGGTCAACATTTTAATTAGTCAATACTTTCATTTATAAGCAAACACATGCAAAACGTATGACATAGTGCAGCTGTTAGTGTGCTAACCCGCTAAACTAAGCTGGTGAACACGGTAAACATTATATCCACTCAACATCAACAAGTTAGCATTGTGATCGTGAGCATGTTAGCATGATGAGATTAGCATTTAGCTCAAAGCTCTGCTGTGCCTGAGCAAAGCCTCACAGAGCTGCTCTGTAGACTTTTTGTTGCTTGATAAATTACGCATCAATAAATGTATTCAAAATAGCTGAATATGATTTATTTTGTTGATCAACTTATTATTTTAGCACTAGTAAAAGTTATTATATTGAGTGACATCTAGAGAGTTTAAATGGAGAGCGGTAGTGATACGAGGAAAAGTTGATGTAGCAGCAGACAATTATAAAGATCATAATGTGACGATGTCGACAATGCAAGCCCATCATTTATAATAAGCAACTTTGTTTTCAGAGGATATACAACCATTTTGAGGCAGAGCGAACATTGATCTAATTGCATTTCACCTCAGAGAAATAAAAGAGCTTGTTTTACTGGAAACATTTTGCATCATCCCTGAGTCAACATCATCTCTTCAGTCTCAGTGGATTGAGGACATATTAGAGTACCCGACGAAATGAAAATCACAAAGCTTCTGAAGGCGGTACCGTAGGTATGTGAGAGACATTGACTCAAAAAAAAAAAAAACGTTTTGACTATAATGGGTCTCTCTCGCCCGTTATTGCTTCCTCTGAAAACTCACTGACATTTTCGTAAATGTCACAGATTTACATCATTCTCGGAGGACCACTTCAGCTGGTGATGTTCACGGGTAATTAGGCAACGTCCACAACATGACCTCGGGAGGTAGAGCAGGAGGAAACGGAAGAAGGGGGACTGAAGAGGAGGAGAGAAGGTTTAAAGAAATTGAGTGATGGTTGAGAGAATATCATCGAATCTCGACACAGTAAACATGCACGGCCCTCCAGAGTGAAACCTTTGTCCTGGCTGCGGGTTGTAGAGATTTGAAGAGTGGCCATTCATACTACTGACCTTTTTACAGCCTTGTATTCCTGTCTGTTTAGCTTTCCAAAACACCAGAAGCACCCTTCTGCTTCTCATTCAGCCGGTTGACCTTTTGAACTCAGACTATGCTGTTTCCACGAGGTGAATGACTAAAAGTATGAACTTTTATTGAAACTAAGCGAGGAAAAAAAACCTGCCTAAAATGTAAAATACTGAAACTAAAAAAATGCATTTTAAAACGATTGTGATCGAAGACGGAGCATGTGTGTCAGCTGGAGGGTAGCGCTACTCTAAATCATCCTCTCTCTTTTGTTTTGGCCTCTGTCCACTGGTGTGGTTAACAAGGCCTCTGAAAGAGAGCCTCATCCTTAACCTTTATCTCCTCTTCTCATCAGTCACAATAGGTATTTGTTCTCCATGGGAGGTCAAGCCTGACACACAAATGCTGAATACATGGTCCTGCCTGCTGTTTTTTTTTCTCCTCCCCTCCACAGATCAATTACTGTAATTGTTGGCTTACATGCGAACCAACCATGGTGGCTCTTTACATTTACACACACACAAATCCGCAAATCCAATGTTGAATTGTCCCAAGCTACACAACAAATAGCCAGCACTGTGTTTCAGTTACATCTTATTTACAAAACTCACTGTGCAAACTGACAGCGAGCTAGCACAGGTGCCTCTGCGTAATTGCTGCCTGCTCAAAACACCGTCCATCAGATAGAGGGAACGCTTGTCAAAGGAAGATGACCGGGGGAGAGTGACAAAGCATTTTATTCGTGGGAGCCTCATCGACTGACCTCATGTTGACACCGTGGGCTATGCTACTGTCAGTGTGCTTATTTTCCCAAGGGCCCACAAGCTGTGTGGTTCTCTGCTTTGTCAGGGCTTTCTGGCCAAAATACTAATCTGTCTTCCATCAAGATTGCAGTCAGGCTTTTCTTTTGTTTGGCTTGAACCGTGCGGCCGCTTGGGAAAGGCTTCCTGGGTATTATCTCCATTCCAGGATATTCTCAGCCCTTCCTTGTGATACAGTATCAAAACAACACATTACACAGCTGCACCCCACCCTGTTCCTCAAATCAGCGCAACTGATGCGACTACTTCTGCACCTCTCAATCTCAATTCTCACTTCCTGTCTCAACACTCTCCCAGGTGCATATTTTCGCTATTTCTTTACCTTTTTTTTATTTTATTTTTGAAACTTTTTTTTTAATTTCACTTCAGTGTCCTACAGAAGACACCTGAAACACTCCCAGCACCAAGTCTCTCACACACATGCTGATGAAATGACAGGGTGGGTGAAACATAAACCTGTTAGATGACAGACTGCTGTTGCCCCTCCCTAGGCGATTGCCCTTTGGCTCTTGGTGACCATTGTTCCCCTATGTTCCCAGGCACTGACATCTGGTGACAATAGCCACGGCGGGAAAGAGGAAAGAGAGCATGCGAGTGCGTACGTACACAAATACATACAAACACACACAAACACAAAGAAACACACATGTATATTTGCAGACATCAGAGAAACAAACTAACTTGGATGAAACAAAGGGCAGAACTGAGTGAACACACACGTGCGTGCACATTTCTGAACACAGACAGAAAAGGAAGCGAGCTAAATGTCTGCACAGAAATTAACTCGAACACGAGAGTTGAACCGAAAAAAGAACCATAACACAAACAAACACTCACATTTGCAGACGATTACGCACGATCACTCCCCCAGGCATGGGAGGGGCGAGATAGAGAGTGGCTGAGAGTGACACACACACAAACAGGGGTACATGCCGAGCCATGCAAAATAATGCAGACAAGTCTGATGTGTTTATGCTTATTAAAAGTTTAAGGGATCACAAAAAAAACGTCACACACATATGTACACATACACATGGTCACCCAGTTAAAGTGGAGAGTTAGACAGATCGGCAGAGCGGGGGAACCAAGCACATCCAGCATGTCCTTTCTCCCAGCAACGACATACCAGTGTGAGTATTGTTTGCTTCAGGTTTCCGTGCTAACCTGTCATTTATCCACGGGGGCCTCAGACTGCTGTCTCTGCAGCTCCACTGGAGGTGTGGCACCGCACCCTCCCCATCTCCCCCCTCCAGCCACCCGCCTCCACCCTGTGTCTCTGATGTGGGAGGCTGCCAAATTAGCCAGGAGAGCCTTGCGGCAGTGTGTCTCCTCTGCAAATTAGAGATGAGAGAGAGCAGAGGAAGACCAGAGAGAGAGGGCGAGATTGCAGGTTCAAAGAGCTAATGACCTGCATTGGAGGGTAGCAGCGATAGGAGTCGTGCAAAGGGAACCAGACGAGAAAGAGACATGACCTCATCTCAGCTTGTTTAGCCTGATCAGACCAGGAAGTGACATTCGTTTGCTAATCTTCACAAAATAGTAAGCTGGAAGCTTGTTGACGTGGTGACAGCTCTCGCTGACAATAAGTGATAATAAATTACCTTTGGTAATTATTATCTACCACGCCACGTGTCTTTTGTGCAGAGTCCATATGCCAGCAGAGCAGGGTTACGAAATGACTTAGTGTGACACAGACACTATGACAGCTTCGTCATTGAGTCCTAAAGCTGGTTGGCTCAAATAATAAAAGTTGACTACATATCTTAAATGACAAAGAATCCTGGTGATATTTAATATTTTTTACATTGTCAACAAATCACATGAAAATGCCTATACCAACAACGTGTTAGTCTGTATCTCCATACTTTCTGATTACCATGTCTGTGGCTCTCAGGCCCAAGTCCATTAGCACTGAAGATGTAAATCTTTAAAAGCAGGTTCAGATTATATACTTTAATAGAAATAAAAGATAAAGGTCAAATAATTAAACAGCTCGGCAGTGCAGTTGTTGACAAATGTTACTCACACAGGAGTAAATAGTGCATTGGACATTATTTTCAGCAGTGGATTAATTGGTGCTCTAGTGTTGTAGCATTTACAGCAGCGGGACAATGCATCAAAATACACAGTGCATCGTAGTTAAGGAAAGTGTCAGCCAGTGGAACGGTATGGCTAAATTTTTTGTATTTTTAATAGCTGTTGGACAACACTATGGGTTAAAGGCAGTATGGGATAAATAGATGTGTTGCTTTTGGTCTTGTCGTGGGATTTGTTGAAAAAAAAATGGAATCGCATCACACTGGTCCTTTAATTATTTAGATACTTTAGAAAGCTAAATTTGAATTTTCTTCTTGATGATGAAGACATAATGCCATAAATAGCATTGGAGCTGCATTTGGCCAGTAAATAATCATGCAGGCTTGGCATGATCTGTAATAAATCAATAATTCAAGTTCAAGTATAATTCGAAGGTTGTGAGTGCATGGCCCTTAGTAGTTAACATGCCGCCAAGTGCATTTCTTTGTTTTACATCTTCCGATGTAAGTATTAAACATGGCCAACATTATCTTATCCTCAAAAAAACTCACACAAACCACAAACATGGCTTTTTCCCCCAACACGCACACTTGCAGGCACAATAACACTCTTGCTCACATCTTGCTTGTAGCTGTAGACGAGTAGACCCCTGGAGATGCACGGTGTGATGATTGTGTGCACTTAAAGAAGCTGGAGGGGAGGTGAGAAGTGGAGCTAGAGGAGAAGAAGAAGAATGAGAGGCTGTGGGAATCTTCCCTCTGTCATTTTCACACTGGCTTCCTGTTGTCACCGCTCCCATTTCCTGTCTCTGAGGAACTCTGCTCGCACATCCCACAATTCTCCCTTTTGTTTTCCCCTCCTAGTCTGCAAAATCTATTTTTATCTTTGGGGGTGAATACTTGTGGTATTTCTGTCTGAATTAACGAGTAAACAATTGACAATTCTTAGCTTCTGTGTCAGGAGTCTTGAAGGAGCTACGTTCATCACATAGGTTAAGTCTGACCATTCTCTTATTAAAGCCCTCGCCATGCCAAACAAATGACCTGGCCATGAAGGAACAAATGACTGATCTGATTGGGTCAACACACTGAACCAAACACATCCCACCTTAATCTAATCTTCCCTCCCTTTTCTCTTCTTTTCTTTTCCCAGATACTTCTTCCTTTCGCAGTCCTTACCTTCCTCTCCCAAGGGCCTGTCTGTGAATCTCCTCCTCTCCTTCCCCTTCTTCTTCCCTCTGTGGATTCTGTCTGTTTTCTATGGCGGGTGGGGTGGGGTGGGTTGGGGGGCGCTTGGGACGTGCAGTCTGGCTGGGGATGCTGCCTGCAAGAGGAGCAGTAACCTTTCTTTGGGTCCTTGCTGATTTCATTATTTTCATTATTGGGAGACTTCCACCGTAGCAATCCCATTAGGATAAGACGAGGCCCAGCAGGAGAGGGCGCACTGCCTGGGGGTGTCGTGTGTGTGTGTGTGTGTGTGTGTGTGTGTGTGTGTGTGTGTGTGTG
>CALSBV010010932.1:412614-426614 GCA_943590825.1 Bovichtus diacanthus
CTTTCTTTCTTTCTTTCTTTCTTTCTTTCTTTCTTTCTTTCTTTCTTAAGATGGAAAGAGATGGGGGAAACATAAGATAGACAGGGAGGGGTGGGATCTTCTGCACCTTGGAGAAATTCTTTAATTCTGCCCCGTTCTTGCGAGATGTCCTTCTTGTAGTTGTGTATGTGTGTCTGAAGGGCTATGTAGAAAATAAATGGGGAAGCTATCCCCCTCCTTAGACAAAGGGCGCAGATGGCTGGCCCTCATCAGCTTTGGGGTGGGGTGGTGCAAGCAGACGCCTGCGACGGAGTGCCGTGCCCTCCCATGGAGTTCATTTCAGTTCCCCACTGAACGAGACGGCAGACAGGGGGGGCCCTGCTTATAACAAGAAGTGCTTAGAGACCCTGAAATGCCCCCCCTCAACGCCCCGACGCCCCCTCACCACTGGCCCATGACCCTTGCGCCTCAGCATGTCACATGCACAGTTACGAAGGTGGGAGGAATGCCAAAGCAGACGAGGGAGAGGGGGGACGAGACCGAGGCAGACAGAGAACACACAACCTGGCCATAAAAACAGGACGGTTTAAGCCGTCTAATCTTACACCGAAAGCAGATTGTGCTTGGTCATATGGTTATAACAGACACTAATCATCTTATTTAAACTGTACTGTAGGAGAGATAAGAACCTGACAAAAGGAGTACAACGTTAGTGTCAGTTTTATAACTTCCCCTGTCTTCAAAAAAAAAAAAAATGCCAAAACTATGTGGTTTAGGAAAAAGATTCATGATTTGTTAAGGTAGTTAAAATAACTCAACGTTGACTTTTGGATTTACACGGGACACCAACACTTGTATCCTCGGTGATCGTCCTGTGTTTCTTTGACCCATCCAACCACCCTAAGCAGACTTTATCCGTCTTTATACTATGTTACCAGACTTCCTCCTTTGCTTCCGTCATAATTACTAAGGCTACTAGAGGTCACCACGTTCTTGTATTTGTATCGGTGAGCAACCATTCTGAATATACTCGTAGGTGTAGCAGACAATCACTGATAACAGCCATTTAATGGGCTGATATAAATCGAAGCGGGTGCTCATGTTCATACACTAAATATGAAGCTTGAGCCAGTCAGCTTTGCCTAAATGCTCAGGCCCAGAAATAGTTCCAGCAAAAACGTAAAACCACAAATTGTCGTTTCTACATTTTGATTACATTTTTTTTTAGGATTTAATATACAAGATATAACATGTTAATTGGTAAGCTTTAAAGGTGCTGGTAAGCTGATTTACAAAAAAAAATAATTAACCCAGCACAGCTAAGCTAACAGCCTGCTGGCTATAGCTTCCTATTTACGGGAGCATATCTATGTTCCCAGAGTCCTATGTTCCCCAATTCAATATTTTGTGAACACACAACCCTAATAAATAACCCTCTTGTTGTGCTCGGGTTAAATTTGACTTGTTTCAAACTAAAATATTTCATAAATATTATCCAGTTTTTGAATGAAACAAGGTTTCAGAACAGATATATAAACACAACAAGACTAATGGTTATCATTTGATTTGATTTTAAAGGGTGTGTACCGGGTCAAATGTTTTATTCTATTCAGGACCAGTATGTAAAGTGAATAGAATGGGTCCTTGTGCAGAACCTTGCAGGACTCCATGACTGAATGCATGGAGGATTCATCACTAATGCGTACAAACTGAGATCGCTCAGATAAATAGGAGTTAAACCAGAAATGTAGACTTTGTCGATGTGAATAGATAACGCTTTTGATTTATTTATGAAGTAAAACACTATATTAGGTTAAAAAAAAGAAAAAAAGAAAGGCTTTTGTGATGAATTTAAAAAGAAGTCTTGTATTGACCATACAGGACATGAGAATGGTATCCAGCTTCTTATCTAACTCTCAGAAAGAAAGTAAATATGCATATTTACCAAAATGTTGAACAATTCTATTAAAAATGCTAAATAATTAAATAAGTCAAGGGGGAAAATCTTGAAAATGATGATAAAATAAACCAAAAGCATACTCAATCATCAAAGACGAACGGCAGCCAAAGGTTGACATAGAAAAACACATGAAGACAGTAAAGAAAGACAGAGACAATGATGGAGAAAGAGTACACAGAGAGGAAGGAGGGAAGTTATTGAAGAAGTACAAGTTAAATCCAAAGTCACCCACCTTTCTCAAATATGTGTTATCTTTGGAGGTGGTGCTTTGTACATGAGCTAATGTTTAATGTCTCAAGCATGCCTCCTGTCTTTACTTGACCCAGAGTACTTGAGTACTAGCCTTGTTTTGTTCATTTAACCCACTTCAGATAGCTTTTCCTATTTCGGGAGATCTCCCAGGTCTCCCAGGATAACACGGTCAAACAGTTTCAATGTGGCTGATTAGCAGTGATCCGATCCTGCTCATGTTCAAGCTACAACACAACACGTTAACATACATTGTGTACTTTCCCTAAGCGGAGTTTGATTAAGGGCAGCATTCGATGAGGGATAATCTGCAGGTGATTATCTGTGGTAGAGGAGAGGGGAGGCACATTCATAATTCCTATGTAATACGCAGCACTTAGTCCCTTTGACCCAATGACCCATATCCTGCCTTGTAGAAGGGGGAGCATATATTGTGATACTGAAAGGCTTACAATGGCTTATCTGGAGGGACCTCAGGCACAGTGAGGCGCTTGTCAGCCCACTCCTGATCTAGGGGGATTTGACCACAATGTGTGCATTATAATGGGCAGTGGGATGTATGTAGGCGCTCTGGCAGCTGTCCCACACACTGTACAGAAAGTATAGTAGTGTGCTAATGGAGGAAGAAAGGGAGGGAGGGAAAGGCTGTTTGCAAGTCTAAGTGTGTGTGCGTAATAAAGATGGAAAAGGCGGTAGAATATATTGTTTGCCAGTCAAAGAGGGCATGTGTTGTGTGGAGTATATTGTGTATATTGTGTATATTGTATAATGTGTGCCTGCGGGCATCTGTGTAAGTGCGTGTGTATGCGTTATGTCAAGAAAAGGGAGAAAATACTAAATCTTAAGTGTGTACGTGTGCATTGTGTGTTTTCTGAGAACATTTTTAAAAGCATTAGTGTGCATGTAGATACCGGTGTGTGTGTGTGTGTGTGTGTGTGTGTGTGTGTGTGTGTGTGTGTGCGTGTGTGAGTGCATACGTGTGTGATGCTTGTTTAAACCAGTTCCTGCTGAGGCGAAAGGAGGACACGCACATACACTGTACACATGAAACATTTAGGCATATGTACACCCAGATTGTTTGCAACTCTGACTCTGCATTATACTGCATGTGTGCATTGGTGTGTGTATATCGAGGGGGATAAAGGACGGATAGTTGTTAAGGCTGTGTCCATGAAAACATTGTGTGTAATGGGAATGAGGGAGAAGAAGTGCGTAAGAAAAGGTTTTGTGTTGCAGTTGTACAGTGTGTGTGTGTGTAGTGCCCCAGAGTGTAGTGTTACAGTGAGCAGGGGTGGAGCCCTCGTTAGTAACCGGTGAATGGAGGTCAGTGTGACTCCTGAATAGGGAAGAGAGGGGAAAATGACAGAGAGAGGATGAATCAACAGCTTCTCTCTCTCTGTCTCTCTCTCTCTCTCTCTCTCTCTCTGTCTCTCTCTCTCTCCCTCCCTCCCCCTTTTGACTCTCTACTCCTACCGTCTTAAGCCACAGCCATGTTTCAAAGCAGTGGAGACTGGAGCTACCCAGTAACTAGCAGTGGATGAATGTTTATTTACTGTGTCGCAGTTACACGTGATTGTGTGTCACTTTATGAATGTGAAGCAGGACAATGCTGTACTAAAATCTAACCATGAAAAATGAAAGTCACTTTATTATAACACAAGAAAAGTACAGGCAACATTCACTGCTGCTGTTGTAATGGACCAGCCACTAGCGATAAGTCTAAACAAAAAGGTGTAAAACCTAAATGAAAATCATCACATAAAAATTCTTTGAATTACTCCTTTCAGGGAAACAACAGAACTTTATACAAAGTGAAGAGAAATGTGACATGGAAGAGCAATCATTCCATGGAAATGCAAACTCAAAATGAGAGAAGCTACGGCATCATTACATTAGCTCGTACAACTTTCAGGCCACAGCATTGACCCCAGACTGTTTGACGTTGGTGTGAATGGGTCAACATCTAAACTGAGCCATGACTGTGCTCCACACCTGTGTGTAATGTGGGTCACAAATTGCTCAGCACTTGTGTGAAAGGGTTGAAATGTGGGTTGAAAGCTTGTGCGTAATCCCACATCAAACACAGTGTTATTGTGTGAAAGTGGTTTCAGTCTCATCAGAGAATGAAGATGATTTCCCCTGTGGGAAGCATGAAATTGAACACATTCTGCCAGCAAATGTGATTACAAATAAAAAAAAAAAATCCATTTACAATCCTCAATAAATGTGACATTAATTATTCCATATTATACATTTTTACAGTAATATTTGACCTTCTGCCTACATTCTTCCATACATGTATTGCCATTGTGATGTCAGCCTGGATATTTCTTGCATCAGCTCAACGTCAGGGTAATATACATGCAAATGTACTGTGGGGAGGTAAATTGATTCTGTTGCATTAATATTCATTTTTGAGTGTTTAGCTGTCAAATGAGATATCTACTATTTGAAAAGTGACAACCGAAAAACTCATTTTGGTAAACCGCTGAATATTGTCATTACTTGCTTTAGATGAAAATAGATCTTTTGAGTGAAAGCATTAAAAAGTGAAGGTTTTGAAATTAAAAAAACACATAAACCATTTCTCAGGTGTCTGTCCCTGTCAGTTTTTATTTCTATAACACACTCTCTCATGAAGCCTCTCGCATTGCAAGCAGGAGCTCAAATTCCTCGGTAGCATGAAGATATGACCGAGCAGAAAGTTTACCCGGATCCATATTCTCCCCTCTCTGCAGTCCTCCAGCTCTTCTCCACGTCTCACATCTCTCCTCTCTCTGCTACACCTCTCCTCCCCTGTGCCCTTCATCGCCTACATCCATCTCTCCCTCTTTTCTTTTCCCCTTTCTCGCCTCAGCAGAGAGAAGCTCACTGGGGAGTCACATTTCTGTCTCTCCTTCCTTCAAAATCCCTCACAGTTGTTGTTGCCCTCCAAATCTCTGCTGGCAGACTACGGAGAGAGCAAGATAGGCAGACAGAGAGAAATAGGCTTCTGCCTCCCCCCCTTAAACAATCTTCACCTCACCATCCCCCCGCTGTTGTTGTTGTTGTCGCCCCTCTAAATCTCTACTGGCAGGCCATAGAAAGATAGAGAGAGATAGAGAGGGAAGGTACGAAGGAGAGAGAAGTTTGAGAGTCTTCTCAACAGGGGGATAGTTCTCAGGGCGGCAGGAAATTACCCATGTTGTTTTTTGGTAATCCTTTTTTAATATCAGGTTTTTGGGATAAGGGGGGTGGTAGAGGATAAGAAGGCAGGAGTGGGGAGAGAGAGAAGGAGGAAGACAAAAGAGGGATCCAGGCCAGACAAAACGATTGGCAGCTCCCAGGGGGACGATATGGTGTCTGTGTGTACATAACACACATCTCAAGTGGAATCTGGAAATGAATAGCATCATGAGACTCACCCAGTATGTCTTTGCTGCTTAGTAATACCATTGGTATCCCCTGAAATGAATAACTTGAATGAGCTAGTTTTTCTCTTTTGAAGACTTTCTCCCACTTTTTTTGCAATTACAAAGCTCCTTTCACAAGGCTGGTTACAACATACAACTAGATCTCTGATTTAAATACAGCCCGGTTTACGTCCAAATAATTCTGCATGAAAATCCACTCAATGGCATGGCTTGACATTTTAATTATTGTTGGCTTTCCTCATTTGGCAATAACATTTAAAAAATTAGCTACCGTTATTTGCAATGATTTGCTAGCATTGTTAGCATTCTACAATTGAAACATATTTCAATAGTTTAAAGTTGCACCATTCAGTTTTTCATATGAGCAATGCATGGGAATCACCAAGATGTTGAGAAGATAGTGAATGTTGGACATAAATTCATTAGGTGGCCAATAATATGACTCGGGAAATGCTAAACGCTGGTCTCTGTCTGTTGGATGTTTAAATAGGAAACTTTTTGCTAGTTGCTATAACTTTTATAGCTATATAGCTTTTATGTCAGACGTGTCTTCAGCTGATGGACTTCCTCTGCCTCCAAGTCAATTCAGGCAGATAAAAAAAAGAATCAATCAACATGTTTTAAAACTGCACAAATCAATATTTTTACATTGACAATGCATAAAATGACAATGTTTGATATGAAAGGTGTCACAAACCCACAGAGAAAAGTGTGAAGTGTTTTAGCATCTTTCAGCTCAATGTTTTGGTTTTACGGCCCGCAACTTTGCTGTTTTGGTTCAGTCTCGATGCTTTCATCAACAACCTGTTAACAGCAGCAGGAAGCTGCTTTCCAGCAACAAAAAAAAAGCTCTACAAACCTACTGTACACTACCTGCTCTGCACCAAACGGCAGACACACAAAGTTGTCAACTCGCTGATGAACACAGTTGAACATTTAGCAGTTAAAGATCTAAATATTTCCCTCGGGAGTTGGTGCAGACCAAACTTGAGCTAAAAGAAAAGTGAATATTGGAGCAATGACTCTAAATAAATGTTTTTGTATCCACATACTGTACACACAAAATAAGATATTCTGTTAGTGTTGTGTATATAGATTGTTGCGCTGTCCCCCCCCAAAAAAAACAAAAAAACATGTCAGGACATTTTTCCTTACTTAAAAAAAAAAAGTCAAAACATTCCTTCAAAAGGCACACTTCACTTCATACTTCAAGGCTAGATAAGTATGGGATTGTACTGATAAGAAGGGGAAGGATCTGTCTGCATTCTCAGCCATTAATCACTGTCACTTAGGGAAATCCTAGCCTCCCTTTAGCGTTCCATTGTAGATAGTGGCTGACACAAAAGAGGAGGATGAGCCCACAAGACACAACTCACAGTAGCCTGGTTGTACCTTATTGACCCCCTTTATGGCAGATGCACCCCTTTCTTAAGGGAGTTAGGTATTAGTTGTCTTTCAAATGAAGGAAGAATGGAAGGAAGGACGGGAGAATAGAGAAAAAAAGAAAACTATACAGTGTCTCTATGAAGACATTGTCAGCTAACATGTACACCCTCTTTTCAGGATTCCTCATTACCCTGGTATTTAGCGCAGGGATGATATATACCCCATGCAAAACACACACACACACACACACACACACACACACACACACATTCCCGGGGGTCGGGATAGGAAGAGAGAACGTGGGTGTTTCAATCAACCAAGTACAACATAGGTCAAAAGAGGATGTAGAAGTAAAATCCAATTCATCTCATTAACCCTGTGGGCTCAACTGATTTGAGCCCACAACCATGTGCCGCTTTGACTTCTTGCTTAGGGCAAGAGCGTCTGGTATATTTTATCTGAATACCCTGCTTGTGTCTAGATCTAACTACACTACTCTTTGTCGGCTTTCCCTGGCACGCCAGCCGCCACCCCAGGGTTACCACACAAAAAACAATGAAGTGTTGAAGGTCACACCATCACCGGCTGGCTTACTTAACCAGGCAAGCTCTTAAAATTAAAACTCTACCTCATGTGCAACATAAGCATGAATCTACTAAGTACCAGAAACAAAATAGAAAACGAAGTTCTAGGTGTACAAAAAACTGAACTCACCTACTCGAAACTGAGCTTTGGATGAAGCCGCATTATTTTACGACTGTCTCAAAATCGGCAATATATAGAAGGACACTGGGTTAGATGCAACAGAATAAAATATTTATTTACAAACGACAAAAAGGATAAAATAAAGGATCACAAAAAGCTGCGTCTTGTGTCAGGGAGTGGAGAGAATGTAGGTAGAATGACGAGCCAGCCCACATCTCCACACAGATGCACTCAGTCAATCATCAGGGAGCTGCATCTAGAACACAAAGACATAGAATAGACACAAAAAAACAGACACAAACACAGAATGACACGTAACAATGCTCTCCTTGGATTTTCTGGGAAAGAAAACTCAATTGTACTAAAAAGAAAGAACACAAATTTGGCTCAGACATGCAGCTAAAAATCTCTTCTGATAATATTTGGTGTCTTGCTGCATGTGAATGAATTTAGCTGGGCCTAACCAATCTCAGTACATCCCCTGTGGGTGCAGTGCAAGGATTTGAAAAGCAGAATTTACCTTTAGTCGCAAATTGAATAATTCTGTAGACGTTCTTTAAAGTTATAATCCTCAAAGGAATACTTCACCCACAAAATTACCATTTGTATATCCATAAGTCACCCGTGTTACCTTTAAATTCTTGAAGAAAACTGGATTCTTTGTTCACAGAGGTTGTCTTCAAGAATCCAATGTAACCCACGTACGTGATTGATATACAAATGGTACATGTACAATTAATAGTATCAAAGCTGGAGTTTGATATGAAGATCTTAAAGATTATAACTTTGACATATTGATATCTAAGTGTGTCTAAGGATGGATTTTACATTTAAATCCAGCGACTCCTAAAAGAATCCAACTGACATTTTTATATAAGTCCAGTCATGTATGTTTGTGTCTGTCCAGGCAGGCCCTGTCAAATCTAGTTTAGCTGTTCTCAGTCTACTAGTCCATTCCAGCCCTCTTCAGCTCAATTTCATTGAGTGGAGTCACGCCCAAGGCAACCAAACCATGCGCAATTTAGCCTACTTTAACCCAATCCAGTCCAACCCTGCAGTCTGGCCCAGTTTAGATTTTTCTTGCCAGTTCATGCCGTCATCTTAACCTGCGTGACAAAATAGCAACGCCCTTTCAAACGCAGCTTAGATCAGCACACTTCAGAGACGCTTCTCTGTCTCTTCCTTCTGGATCCCTGGTTTCTGGTGATAAGGAGGTTAAAGGGCAGTGTGTGTGGTTGACAAGGGACTATAGATCCCAATGAGTAGCCATAGGTCTTCCTCTTCTGCTGAGGATGCACAAACATGTCCCTCCATCATCCCCTTTGTGAAACAACATTGATCCCTAAAACAGTTTATAATGATATTAACAAATGATCAGGTTGGTTAGGGTGATGAGGTGCATACACTAAAACACTCAAGTTGAAAGAATGCTCTGCCAATAGTTAATCATGGTTTGGTATCAAATAAATCCTGCTTTTTAAAATATTGAGCCGAAGCCCAGTCCACGCTAGTAATCTATTGAATCCTTGACAAGTGAAGAGGAAATAGGAAGCTATTGATTTCCAGTGGAGGATTAGATTTCCTATAGCAAAAGGATACAGGTCTCATTCTACAAAGGGAGAAGCATGTGACAGAGTGGCCTATATATAACCCATAGCAGGGAGTCAATAGCTAGGAGAACAAATGATACTCTGGCTCAAGGCAATCTATGCCACTAATTCCTTTCAGCAGTCGCTGCATTTGTCATATGGATCTGTTAATTGCAGGACAGCATAAAGTAGCTTTTCATATTTTTTTCAAAGCTGATGTCAGTGGGAGCTCCCACATGGCTCTTGGTTAAGGGCACTTCATGTCACTAGTGGTTAGCTCCAACGTGTAGCCACTGTGCATATTTGCAGTTGTACACTGTATGTCTGTTTGTCTACATTGTGATTCTGCCACTGCTACTTCTGTCTACTCTACTATATAAGCACAACCTAGTTAATGTCTCTCTGTTGATCTTGAAGAATGCCTGAAGCCCGAAACGCCTTCTGAATAAAAGAAAAGCATCTGGAGCCAGAGTGTGCAACACTTTATTTTCCTTCTTTCAAGTCTATTTCCTCAGCACCTCATCACAACCCTTGGTGTGCGTTATTTTTCTAGTAATTTATATTTCCGTCTCTTCCCCTCTGAATAGAGAGTCTAAGGACAGAGGTTGTTGTATGCTGTACAGACGACAGTAGAAGAAGAGTAGGGATTTCCAGAACAACCTCACCTTCCAAGGTGTATGGAGAAGGGAAAACGTCTTGAAGAGGTAAAACTCCAGCAATGCTTGTAGTAAACAGAACAACTTTATTGTATATTGTTTGTATCTTGCATTCAATAAAGTTGTTCGCGTACTACAAGTGTTGCTGGTGTTTAACCTCTTCTGCTGAAAGAAAAAGACGAAAGATGTTCTTGATAAAGCAATTTAGCACAATTCTGCTCTGTCAGGTAAAATGTCTGTCTTAAAGGCACCTAAAGTAAGGATTACATCCATACTACTAGCAGCTTAAGCCGGGCTCAGACTACAGGCGTTTTGAAATCCTAACCGATTTTGAAATCGGGTTTCACCACGCAAATGAGGTGAAACTTCACACATGTTCTTCCCTCTAATCTCAAACATGGACACACTACAGGATATTGTTTAGATTATCTTGTCAGAGGGCGCAATGCACCACCTCACGTAATCTCATGGAGAAACAGATGTAAACAAAATGGGGACTGACGTGGTGCAACAACTTGCTGTATGAATGCTTTGCAGTGAGAAAAATCAAAAGCAAAAGGCTAAACGAGTCTGGATGAGCAAATGTTTGGGCAGAGGCGGTCAGTGTCTATTCTTCCGCAAGAACTGGGGGTGAGATCTTAACTCTCCATCTTAATATCCGTCAACAGTAGTATGGTAGCTAACGTTAGCTTCAAGGGCTAGAATGTTTACTGTTGCGGACCAAAACTCCTGTAGTGCGAGTCTGGCTTTAGTGCATTGGTCTCTATTCTGAGTATCTGTGTGCAGGGCAGTTGTGTCTTTTTAGCAGTCTGTACTTTTGAAGTGTATTCCAATGTTTTAAAGTTACACTAATCAATATTTTTACATTGACGACGGATCAACTGACTGCATTTAGGTTAAAGGTATCACATGTCTCCTGACTCTACAGTTCTTCTGAGATCTCAGTGTTTTAGTGTCTTTCAGCTCATTTCTTTTGTTTTTACTGACTACAACTTGGCCGGTCTCATCTTAATTTTCTGTGAAAAAGCTTTAAAAAGTGACTTGGAGAATTCAGCAGCTAAAAAGCCAGATATTTTAAAGTTAATGGATACCAAAAAGGGCACTAAAGAGAGATTCAATATTGGACTTACATTTGTCGGGTGGCCAGAAACACGGCTCCAAACTCATGCTAATGTTGTAATGCTGTGTCTGTAGAATGTGTAAATAGGCATATACTGTGTGCTAAGTTTCAACTTCATAAGATGATAATATGTCATGTTGTGTTTATAGTTTGTTCTGCTGCCCTCAAGTAGTCAAAAAGCCCCATCTTTTGTTTTTTCTTCCATTTTCATCATGCTGATCAATTGGTTTTCAATTGCTTCATTCCAGATGTCCATGATGTTGTAAAAAATCTTGTATTCAGATAAGATGAAAATGTAAAAATAAATGCTTTCTGTGTGTGTCCTCTTGATTTAAGTTGTTTGTTTACCCCACTTCTGTTTCTCTTCTCGTGCACTGATTTACTAAAGCTGAACAGCCAATCAGAGTGATTTATTTTGCCAACAGTCTCCACTGCTGATTCAACATGCTGAATCTGCCGCGGAGACTGTCGTCAAAAAATAAATCACTCTGTCGGCAAGGCCAAAAAATGCCGTCAGAACGGGACACACCAAAAAAACAAGGCCGACAGATGCTCTCCGACAGCCAGACATTAGACGACAGCCGATATCGGCTTGGTGTGTCACGGCCTTTATAAAAAAAAAAAAAAAAGCCTTCCTTTACTGAAGAACTAGGAAGTCACACGTCAGTCAGAAGCATGCAAAAAAAATCCAAGCAGGAAGTAGTCAAAAACTGTAAAAACTGACACTAGGAAATTGATGGACTCATGGATGAACAAAAACAATCTGACAGGGAAACAGAGGAATCAAGGGAGTATATAAACATAATCAGGGGCAGGTGGCAAATGAAGGCAGGTGTGGTATCAAGGAGACGGGAAACACACAAGAGCAGCAAATTAAATGACAGGAGATCTTAGTCTTTCGAGAATAAAACCTGAAATAATATGCACAGTTAGGCAGGATGTTACAGAAGACCTCAAAAGTCAAACATCTCTGCATCTTACTCTGCTGTGCTGAACATAAAAACTGACTGAATTGAAATAAAAGAGCCCCCTCATAGATTTGAGTGTGCAATTTCTATTTGCACTTACTGAATTCCTTGTCTTGGTTTCTCGAACGACATCTTTAATGTTGGCCTTCAATGAATTAAATATTAAGGGGCCATAAGTGAAATCCTTACTTACTTAGCACAAAATGAACATAATACATCTTCAAGGATTTGATAGAGCAGATGATCAATAACAGTGACTCCACAAAATAATCATCCCCAACACACACAAACACACACACCACACACGCACACATGCACACCCTTACTTGCACTTTTCAGCAGTTCAGTGATGCAGGACGGTGGTATGAGGGCGTCATTATGTACTCAAGCCGACAAAGCCGATAACACGGCTGTATCATAATCACAGTATACTGCATTGTGATTATCTCGTCATAAGACAATAATGCTCGAGCCCTGCAGACAATGTGACAGCCAATTTTTGCTTGAAGAAAGAGGTCAATAAAGGTCGTAGATTGCTTAAAGCAACATTAGATAACGATTTTACCTTAAAATCACAGCTTCAAAATCATTTTGATGCGACACTCACTGGTAATAGAGAGAATGGTGTCTCTGCCACTCCCACTCTGAGCCCTGAACACCTGCTCTTGCTCCAAGTTAAATTGGTGAGCGGGTCGTACAATCTCCCGGGAGAAGTGCGTAACGCTATACGGCAAGTTCACTTTGGTGAGACTGGATCATATTTTATGGAGAAATTATTTTCCTGGTTTCCCCTTGGATGCTCTGCTTCAACTCCTGGTGATTTACTGGAGTTTCCTGATGAACAGATTTAGCCTTACTTATTACTAAAGTAACGCTAACAGTTAACTGTTAACTGCTAACAGAAGCTGCTGTCAGCTAGCTGTTAGCACAGTTAGCCGTGCTGCCATGACTGGTATCTCGGCACATCAGGGGAGAGGTGGTGTTCACACTGCTAGCACAGGAGCTTTGGACCTGTGGGAGGAGGAGGTTGTCAGGCCCGGGACATGGGCAATGGTGTTGGGGAGATGCTCCGGCTCTGGCATGACACCAGTACTTACTTTCTTTTAGCTCTGTTTCTGGTGTCTCCTGAGGAAAATATCTGACTTTTTAGCTTCTAAATGCTCCACTATGTTCACCAGCTAGATGCTAAACTGCCATCTGGTGCTGGATACGTAGCATATAGTGTGTCTTCAGAGCCTTTTTTGCTATAGCTGGAAATATTATAGCAGCTTTAATTTAGGACTAAAGGTTTTTGCGGTGAAAGGAAGAAGGGGGAGGGCATGGATCTAGGATTTACTTTACACTGAAACCACCCTGCTCGAGACACACATGGTAATGCATGTTGGATTAAAGCGTCCACACCAAACGGTTTCTGCTATGTGAAGAATCATGAAACACAAAGAAGTAATCAAGGGTTACTTTTTGGTGACACCAATCTGAGGGCATTTAATTCATGGCCTGTCAGCAGGTCGCAATCCAGCCTTTACTCTTTTTATTCACTCATCATGTTCTCTATCACGCATAAAAAGTTTACCACCAGCTTGTATGAATGTGTGTGAGTGTGTGGGTGGTCCCATGGGGTGTGCATTTGGGCTCAGACCTAACTGACCTCTTATGTTGTTTATCAGTCCCTAATTCATCCCAGTCGCATCTGGGCATCACTGCAGTCTCTTGTAGAAGGGAAGCTGGGAGTGGTGGGTGTCTAGTCGTGTAGGTTGGGGTGGGGTGGTGCTTGTGTGTGTGTGTGTGGGGGTTGCTCCAAGAAAGAAAAAAAAAAAAAACGAACATGGTTTTCACACTCCCCTAGAAGATCATCCATCTGGACGCAAGTAGGTTCATTGTTTTGACAGTCACAGCGTGGTTCTGTCTGGAGAGGAGAAACCCCTCTTCACCTCCTTAATTGTGCTGAACATGATGCAATAGGAGAGGTGTGTGT
>CALSBV010010932.1:426624-449541 GCA_943590825.1 Bovichtus diacanthus
TAGTAATCAGACATATTCCTACAAAATTAAAAACTTAAACTGTGTAATTGATCTCTGTGTTTTATTAGAAACCGGATGATTAACTTTTCCTGAATTGATAGAATAGGCAGCAAACTGTACTGTGACATTTTTGGAATAAACTCCCCAACATAGTACTAATGAATATACATTTTCCACTTATCTTTCATCCCTCTTTTCTGCTATATGCGAAGATATTATGAGAGATGAAGCTTTATTGATCTGAACCAAATTTCCCAAGGGATAACTCTTTTCATCTCTTACAGTATATTGTTATTTGTCTTTCCACACACCAGAGTTAAAGTCTGAACAACAAACAAATCAAATTACGTGAATGTTAATCACAGCACTGATCCAACTGCCAGCAACAGACTTATCTTTCCACAATCATGAGCCACACCTGTCACAGGATTGCTCATACGCTTTTATTGTTCATATCAGGAACTTTGCCAAATAAAGTGCTGTATACGGATATCACATTCACTGACGCCAGGACAGGATTACAGTGTTGTAAATGCTTTATATAGAAGCTACACCTAGCAACATGTAAAACAAAAATGATCCTAGATGAATACTTTCTCTTTCACTAACACACTCGCTGATGTGTCTCTTATAGGGCCTCCGTGGATTTGACGATTGTTAGCATTTGTGTTAAAATTTCCTTCCACTAAAATTACATTCAAATAACTTTTTCTCCAACCATTCAGGCATTTATTAAATTATACTACTAAATGATGTGGTGTATAAGAATCCTAAAAAGTATGATTTTTGACAGTAGTGGTGTTGACGTTGAGCTGTATTATTTTTCCAAGAAGAGTTCAAGAGAAAATAGACCAAGGAGAGAAAAGGCATCATTGCTTAGTTTACATTTCTAACCCTGTCTAAAAAAGAGACATCATAAGAAATAGTGGACATCTCCACCAATAATATGTGCAGCAGCTTAGCATCATAAAGATAAACCTTTGGGGGGGGGATTATTTGAGGTCACTGCAATGGGGCAAGGACATGTTTGGGATTAAGACTAAAGACTAGCTCTACGTCAAAATGTAAATATTTTGTCAATTGGCAGATACAGACACACACTACTATGACATAGGTTTTGCATATTTTGTTTTGCATCTGAGGTTATAAATGCAGTCAAGGCACATTGGCTGCTCATATGCACACAAAGCCTGGATATTCTACTGGACAGTTCACGCTCGCTGTGCAACACAGATGGGACAGGTTTGCACCAACAGGAGACGGACGTCCCCGTCGTGGCTGGAGAGAGTGCAGCCGATTTAGATATTAAGAGTGAAGCAGACTCTTTGGCAGTGAAGTGAACGTCTGTGGACACATCGATGGTATGCCAAACAGAAAGTCACTCCTACTCGTACAAAAGAAACAGAACAACATAATCATTGTTTTAAGCAGTGGTTCCCAACCTTTTCTTTTCTTTTTTGCCCTTCAAAGGGGAACTCCCCTGATTTTAAACATAAAAAGTCTGTTACATGTCTTGGGGATTGCTACTGTGTGTGTGGAAAATGTTTGAATGAAGCCTTTTATGGCTCCAGAGTTAGCTATGTGAAATTCGGATCAATTTCGTTGAGTGCCCGAGCCTCAGTCCTGGCCCCTCTTAGTTACTGTTGGTAGTTCGGTCAAGCTTGACAAAAAGAAACATGGCAACGTTGGTTCTGTTTAGCCAGGTGCCGCATGTGTATTGGTTTCTGGGCATCGGGCAATATATCTTCAAGAAGCCGATAACAAGGATTACAGTATGTGATGGAAGGATATATTCACAATAACTTTAAACTTTAAATTTCGATGGGATGTTAGACGTGCACATCCAAATAAATAACACTAAAAGTTACTTTGGGGTGGCACGTAGACTTACAGAGATGATATAAACGAAAGAACGTTAGCTCTGATCTTTTCTTGCCAACGATAATTCATATCGTAATAAAAATGTCAGTAACCAACCTATATGTCCTTTTCCAAATATCTCTAACGTTACCACACAAATAAGGAGGAAGCAAACTTGGCTGACGTTGGTGATCCGGCACTAGGCTAACTCCTCTTGATGGAGTGTTAGCTATATTTATATATTTTATTGGAGCACAGAGCGAAAAGGGGTGGGACTTAGGAAGGGTCAATTGGGTTTTAAGATTACAAATTAGAAAATGAAAAAATACATATCCGGTGAGTGAGTGTACCAAGCCTCTGTAGCCCGCTCCTCGTCTCTGCTTGAACTAGAGGCTCAAGGCTACATAAGCCGCTGCTAGCATAACCCACCGGACTGAACTGTCTGTGGTGCAGTTGCTTTGTGGGTAATGTAGGCGCCAGATTTAGTTTAATTCAATTATTTTTTAAAGAGCGACCAATGATTAGTCCGAAAAATTAAACTAATTTGGTGTAGGAGAATTTGGACTTTCTTTATGTCCTACACCAGTCATCATTTTGCAGCCCAGCTGCCCCCCCACGGTTGGAAACCACTGCTTTAAGGAATGCTAAAGGATACATGAGTTTACAGGTAAACAAAAGGACATACAGTACTTATAGTATGTCAATAACAAAATATATATCATATTAATGGGTACATTTCTGGTAATGTGTACCATCTGAGTGAACGTACAGTGTCATGGAGAAAGACCTTCTCTTATACTGCTCTAGTTATACACAGAGCAATGCATCTTTGCTCACTTTCCACAGCATGTCTGCTCAAGTGCTTCTGCATTTCCTGTGCCTCCGTTATGATCATTGTGACATTTGCACTTGCATTTAGTCAATCATTGCCAGACATTTGCCCTGACTTCCTGGTTGAACTATTCACACATACAATATATTTATTCTCATCTTTTAACATCATGAAACAAGATTTTTTTAAAAAAGGCACCAGTTACAGTTTTTTCCTGCTCATTTAACACTGAAGTACTGTATTTCAGCGTAGGTCCTTCTGTTCAAAGCCATTCTACACTACTGTTAAATGATCATGAATAATGCAGCATTAAGCTTGTGAAACTGTGAATATTTACACTTCATCCTATAACTGCTCAATTCATAAAAAAATGGCAAAAGAAAATGAGTGTGTATGGATTATGTTTAACTTAAAACACTGTTTGAGGAATGACGCAAATTGTGATGAACAAACATGAAAAATTAGCTTATGTTTCTTAAAATACAGTTTTATTTGTGAATTTACACTGATTAGCAATACATCTAAAAGCAACTCCATTAGATAACCATTTATATAGGATTTTCACAGGTCACAAAGTAGCTTGGCTCATTCTGGCATGCCAAAGCAAAACTCATTCTTTTTTTAAAAACAGAAAAAAAAAAAAAAAGGTGGATAGAGAGGCATTAGTAAAGCAAGGTGCAAACAGTCGGAAACAGAAGAGGAGAAAATAAAAGGGATGCAATGCACATTCAGTTCATCTGGGAGCAATTTATGCTCATAAAATGGTTAATAAAAAAAAAAAAAGACGCCTAGTGCTCTGCAAAAGCTAAAAGAAAAAAAGAAAAGCATACTGCGATACAAATGGATGAAAAAAAAAAAAAAACAGTTTCCCGGGAGGAGAGATGGTATGAAAGAAGAAGACAGTCTGAGTGATCAAAACATGGTGCGTTAGAGTCAGGTTGTCCTTATCCCATGGCCCTCTCCACTACACACACATATGCACTTCCATTTCCAAACTCAAACCTCCCTTTCTCCATCTTTCAGTTGTGTGACCTCAGCTCTTTGCCCAGAGCCAAAAGCTATCATTTAACACAGCTAAAGATGTGTCCCTAAACCCTCCCTCCCTCCCCCCAAATCCAATACTTCACATTGCTAGCTGGGATATTGGTACATCTGGTTAAACTGCGGGGGGAGGATGTGTGGCAACCCATCACACTTTGGCTTTTCAGAGTTCAACTGTGGGTCATCTGACAGTTACCACACGATCGTGTTTACTAGAGAAATTACATGAGGGGAGGCTTTTAGACGCTGAAATGACGACCGAGGCTCGCAGAGTGATCAAATAAAAATAAAATGTCCACATGACCTCCTTATTATGTTCCAGTTCCAGGAGGAAATAAATGGTAAATTAAGCGAGGAAGCGTAGCTGCTGTAAATGTAGCTACTGAAAATAAAAAGTTTTTTGAGAGCCTGAGGGGTGTGGATGCAGTCACTGGGGTGATTTAACTGAGGTCTTGTTAGGGTCCTTGGTGCCCGAGCAGGCAGACGAGAATCGCAACCCTTGTCTCATCGTTAAAGACGATGGAGGAAAAAATAAAAAATGACAATATGGCTTTCAAAACAAACACAAACACACCGAACAAAAAGATGCCACCGCTCCGAAACTCCACAAATATGATTCTCATTTCAGCTGGCGACTGCAGATAGTTGGACGTAGCATTTCCGCAGCATTACACTTCCTGTTTTGTTGAGTTGAGAAGTACAGATCATTTCTCATGTGACACCAATGAAAGACTATTCTTTATTTCCTCATTCGACTCACTTTCTGTGTCCTGACCGTTCTCCGACACCATGCCTCGCTTGCTACTTGCGCAACTTTTACCAAAAACTTCACAATCTCCTTCACTGGTGAAACCACCTGCAACTAAAATGTGTTATATACCACGAGAAAAGTGCAGCACAATAAAATAAAAAAAATCTATAGTTAAAAATCTATAGCCAACATATCCAGTTTTCATATATCTGTGTTATATAGTAAATTTGTGTACTCTGTACTATTAGAATATAATTTGAGCAATCAGGCCTCACTACAGAACATAGTCAGCCCTATAAATTCAGTTCTTGCAAAAAGAGAAAACATGCGTGACATCTGTAATTCTCTGTAAAAGCTTACAAATGAGTACAAAACAGAGTTGACTAATACCAAATTCGTGTTCAATAAAAAAAGATACAATTTCATGAGATGACAAACTAGACACAAACAGTGACGCTTTACTAAAATGAGATTGTTTCATCTTTTCTTCCATGTAGTTTGGCACCCCCCCCCCAAAAAAAGAAAAGAATAAACCATTGAGATGAAGAGAAAAAAATATGAAAATGCTACATAAATATTCTGAGTGAGTCAGCGGCTCTTTGAGATTATGTCAATTTAGTTATGCTAAACTGCCAGCCTTCATCCTCACTACCATGTCCAGTCCAGTCTTTAACTCACCTTCTACTTCAGCCACAATCAGCTGAAGAGAAGGTTCGCATCAGAAGAGTGTGAGAGAGCAGAGAGAAGACCTCTCTCACCGTAAATAAATCAACACAAACCCTGTGGCTGTTTTTTTTCTGTGACCAGTTTTCCAGTGTGACTTCAAATTTCATGTGGCCTCTCAGTTTCCTATGCAGAGTCAGGTGACCAGAATGTAAAAACAAAACCTTAAAAGACCGGAGGAGTCTTTATATAAAAAAAAAAAGAAGAAAAAAAAAGGTTTAGTTTCAACTTGTGCAGTTTTACAACACTAGTGTTGCAATCCAATCATTTAATAAAATTGGATTTTGAAGCAAGATATATGCAAGGTGGTTTCAAGTTCTATTTTCAGCCTGGGAAACAACACAGGAGGAACCAGTTATTTAGGATCCAACTGGCCTCAAATGACTCTTCACGGCTTCTAAGGAGCCCTGTTGGAGTACGGCATAGGTGATGAGGTGAGCAGACACCCAACACCCACCCAAAATCTGCTGCAACTTTAATTTGTGGACCCACACCATCCTGAAATTTCACAAACATTCTCGTCTTTTTGCAGAAGGAGACCTTTCTTTTTCTGTTGCAATCCAATTCCTTTCTTATGTAATCCGTTCTACTGCCTTTTGCACATAAAACCTTTTTGTTAAAAAATTCAAAATAAAATTCAAAACATAAAAGGACATTGATAACGGAGACAAAATAAAAACACAGACATTAAACAGAAAAGGTGGCTGCCGCCCTTCTTTCTTCTTCTGCGCAGACGGCCTCCCTGCCTGCCTTGCCCTCCGCTGCCCGTCTGCTCTCAGGCCTCCGTCTTCTCTTTCTTTTTGTTCTTCTTCAGGAAGGACGGGGTGCGGAACTTCTTCTTCTTCTTGGTGTTGGGCGACTTGGAGGGCGAGCTCTCGGGGGACAGCGGCTCCTCGATCTTCTCGCCCGAGCGCACCGTGATCTCCACGCTCTCAACGCTGGTGGTCAGCTGGCTGACGCGCTTGGAGAGCTCCTTGTCCACGTCGGCGTGGTCGTCTTTGCCGTTCATCAGGCCCGTGTGGTTGTCTGAGGGAGGAGAGGTGAGACACGGGTTAAGCGAGGACAGGGAACAAGGAACAAAGGAAGGCAACCTCACTCGACACTGCCAGACACAACCCATTAAGCACCCACAACTAATAAATACCCATGTGGCCGATGCAACGTCGAAGAGTAGATAATGTGGGAAATAGTGAGAAAATACATTATTCAGAGCTAAGATCAAACTGACTGAAGGAAAAATTAAATAACTTTCGAATACATTTTTGTGGTGAATAATATGTTGATCTCCCATTATTTTCACTAAGTAAAACAATAACAAGCACACACAATGCAAACATAAGTCAGAAAGAGCTTTAGGGCTACGTGGACATGTACAATATACATTAGATTGACAGCATTTTAATGATGTGTGCCATGAACACACTGAAAAAGGTGGGTTTATTTTATTTTATCCTTTTTTACCTTTCTGCTGTAACCATGTAAATTTCCCCACTGTGGGACTAATAAAGGATTTCTGATTCTGATTAAAGACATGCTGAAATAAAATTGAAGTCTCTAACATCAGGAAATTAAATGCTTTTAACAGAATGTTTGGTTTTATTTGATCAGTGAATGGAACCAGTAGTAATGTCAAAAAAATAGACATACGTTTAATTGTCAAATCGTCTTTCTGCTCATTTGTTACCAGTTTTAACTGATTTATCCTTTACATTTTTTAATTATTTTTTTTTAAATCAGCATTCACACATATATACAGTAGTTAATCCATAGAATATACTAGGCTCATGTCTAGCATACAAGGAATGAGCTCGCCAACATGGACGGATGTAAAATGATGTAAAACAGATTTAAGACAAAATGCCAGAAACCGCTTGTAAAATGATACACAAGCCACAAAAAGTTTAAATTATAAGCTAGGGATGTAAATTAGCATTCTTGCCAACTCCGGCATGTTTACATCTTGTATCTTTATACTGATTTTCATTTACAGGCTCTGTCCCTATTAAATAAACATGTAGCAAAAAAATAAGCTTCACTAAAGTTATACTTTTGGCAGCAACACTGGACTACATTGTATTTCACAGGCGTTCATGTTGTTGCGTCTAACCTCGCTCTGCTCATGTGCTTCATGTGAGGCTTTGCTGTCCCTGCTGTACCAAACACAACATTACCATTTGAACTGCGTGTTGAACTTCCGCTTCACACGACCAGACAGGCTGTCCCAGTGCTCTACATATTTCATAACATCGCTGCCTAAAACTCCAGTGACCCTGTCCTCCTTTCATCTCAAAAAAAAGAAAAAAAAAAAAAAGAAGAAGGGGCTTACACCCACTCCCTTAATGAGCGCTCACGTAACAGGCCTGCCAGTGTCACATCCCTTTCTCTTGATGGGGAACGCAGAGTGGCAGCATCATGTTGCTATACTAACACATGAAAACAATGATGACTTCTTGTGTTGTTTTCATCTTAGCACAAAAACACACACGGGGCGGCATTAAAAAGAGGCTCGCACGACAAATGACCTGGTTTTCTGCACAACTACGGGCTGACCTCATAGCGGCGGTGTGAGGGAATATAGGTCCCCTGAGCCAATGTTCTGTTGTGGCTTAATTGTTACTCATTGTGTGGTTTTGAGTGTTTGTGCTGGAGGGAAGCTGACAGGAAGTCAATCCCATAGCGTCATTATTTACAACCTGTGAAGAGGCGGCTGTGATTTTTGTCTCTCTTGGAAGAACACCAACTGGCTTCAAATGTCAGACACAAGAATGTCTAGGTTAACAAGAGGAACAAGAACAATTCAATACCCAGAATTCATGCGATGGGACATCATAGCACGCTCATGTTACCAACCTGGCAGGCCTGTCACGTTTTACCTTTTGCCTCTCTTACATGGCAAGAGAGCCAAAAGATCTCATGCTGATGATGTGAACTTGTTGTGACAATTCCAGTTTGCGGTGCATTTAAGGACACGGCAACATTCAGCATTGAGACTAAGCTAGCAAAAGACTGATCTGTGTTCTTTAAAAAAAAAAAAAATAAGCATAGTTTGACATCTTGGGGAAAAACATTTATTTGGTTTCTTGCGGGGAGTTAGACGAGGAGATCAACACCACTCAAGTCATTGAGCATCAGCTAGGAGGGTATTAGCTTAGCTTAGCATAAAAGACAGAAATACTGTTGTTCATCATTGAATAGTTACAATATATAACTCTCTGTAAAACAGTTTTTTCTGTTTTTACATTTCTTCAAACGAGTTAAACAATGAGATGTAACATTAAATATTCCGTCTTAGAGGTGCTAGTAGGCGTATTTTTGCTTCCAGTCTTAATGCTAAGCTAGGCTAACCCATCGTCTGGCGCTAGCTCCATCCCTAATGTACAGACATGAGAGTGGAATCAGTATTCTTATCCAACTCTCTGCAAGAAAGCAACATTTCCCCAAAATGTCAAACCCAAAGGACAATAAGAAATAAGCAAAAATGGACATTATGAAAAGAAGAATGTGAATTTTGTCTTGCGTATAATAAGGTTTGGGTTTGGAAGCCACCTCTGAAATCTAAAATGTCCCTGAATGCACCGACAAGGTAGGAATTACTAGCAAGGTAACAAAGTCCCTGCTACGTGATTCTCATATTGTACTGAAACAAACAGAAACCAGTGGCTCTGAACCTTTTTGTTTCCCTAAATGTCAAAAATATAAATGTATGATTTAATAAACTTAATTAAGTCAGTATTAATGTAAAAAAAAGTAAGAAAGCGCTCAAAAATGTTTGCTTCATCTCTTCTGGTGGGTATGGATGAGTTTTCATAACCAACAGCAGAAATGTATTTGTGAAAAAAGGACAAATTAGGTTTTAAATGGAGCGGATGGGACATTATTGCCATTTCATTTGCCATATTGTAGACTGCCGAGCTTCTACAAGAAAAAATCATTAGTGCAGTACAAACTCATAGCACAAATCAGTTGTTTAGCATTGCACACTGAGCTCTTAGTCCATTTCATTTTAATTTGCACTCTCATGCACGCGCACTCAAACACACGTCTGATGTTAAAGACACACAGCAAGGCAGTGAAGATCATTCTGACAAAGTGTCTCTCTCTGGGTGAGTGATACCTTCTTTAGCTGGAGTGCTTTGCGGGGACTGGGTGAGAGACAGAGACTGAGAGAGAGTGGAGCCGTCGTCGGAGGTTAGCTCGTGCTCTCCATCTGCGGGGAAGGGGTCGAGGGAGGGTGAGGGGTGGATGAGAGGATTGCCGGGTGGTGTAGAGGATTGAAGTAGCGGGACGACAGCAGGGGTGAGTGGGATGAGAGGTTGGGCAGAGGGGATGAAGAGATGAAGGCAGGAAGGGTGAGGGAGGTGAGGGGTTTGGAGAGATTAGTGGTAACACACATGTTAGAATCAGGCCATGCACAGCTGCTTTTACACAACATTTCTAAAAATCCTTGTCTGTTGATTGTTCTTTAGTTCGTTATCCGTTTCTCCTGGTAGCTGAGCGTGCACTGTAACCTGTTGTTGTGCCTGACTGTCCCACTGATGGGACATATTCCCCCGAACACAAACTTAAAGTCCGCAGGTTGGACCCTCGGAGCAGCTCACTAGCTCCTTGTGCCACATGCTAACAGAAAAACCTGCTAAAAATAAGGTCATTTATTGGCTCTTAATAATACACTTCCAAATACATGAGTCATCTTCAGGCACTTTTACATAGAGGAGATAAATGATATCAAAAGCTACGGCTGGCCATTATTGGCATATGTAAACTTTTTGTGATGATATTGTTAACCAAATTATGTCCAAATGAATATTTCTAAGCGGTTTCCACTTGAAAATAAACAAAAAGTTTGAATTTTTTTGTCAAAACACTGGAACACAATTGTTAAGTTTGTATATGATTTTACAAAGAATTCCTGTATCGTGACAGTTTCTATCAATATTGGAAAATGTTATTTTTATAATATTTTGAAATTGATATTAAGCACCCTGATGTACACCTCATGAGGTCAGAAGTGGGAGCATTTTAAACCATAATCATACTTAAGGTAACAAAGACTTTCTATTTCATTTACTTACTCTCCTTAAGAGAACATTCATCGTTCTTTTTTTTTTTTTTGTTTTTAATCTCAAAGAGCTCCTTTCAGCTAAATTAATTGAGCACTTTGGTTTCTGTATTTCTTGCATGAGAAAAACAGCTTTTAAAACAACTTTTTTATGTACAGTAAATGTAACAGTCCAGCACCGCATTAGTAGCTTCATTAGTTTCAAACACTGATTAGTGTGAGTGAATGACATTCCCATTTCACTTTAACATATTCATTAGCACATTCAGGGTTACACATTCAGTTGGCGTCGCAGCATATAGAAGGTGGTTGCATAACAGCCTGGTGTGGGCAGTGAAAGTGCCAATATGTTCTTTATCAGATGTTACATGCGCAACGTTGAGATTTAAAGTGAACTCAGTTTGAAGTCGGTGCATCTTTTAAATATAGTATGGCTGCACACGTTGAATATTACTCAGTCCAATGAAAGTGCACCTTACGCACCACAGTTACAGTAGGTCGTTTTACACAGACAGCTGCAATATGCACATTTCATACTAGGCACTATGTCTATTTTGACATTAACTGTTTAAATCGATCACACTTTAATTTACAAAAATAATATACTGGAGTGAACTACACACAACTGATCACAGGCAAAACGTATACGTGTGTGTGTGTAGCCCAGGCATATATCAGGCCATTACAGACGGTCTCCAGCTTGCTTCCAGATTGGCCACCGGGGACTGGTGGGGCTGTGGGGGCAACAGTGTCATAGCAACGGGCTCCGTTCATGTGGCGGGTGTGAAGACCTGCTGTCTGTTCGGTCTACCATCTTAGTCACACCGGCCGCTCATACAGTGTGCGCACGCACGCACGCACGCACACACACACACACAGTGTTTCATATGCACATAAGGATGATTCATTTAGATAATCCTATAAACATGTATGAACACATGTGCATGCTGATGTACACACACATACATGTTTAAACATACACACATTAGCCTGGTCCGACGTGGCAGGAGGCAGGGCATTATGGGGACTAAAGTGGACCACCCCCCTTCACTATCTGTTCACTATTGAACTATTGAAATGTAATTGCCTGTCTGAAAGGCAGTGGGACAGAGGGCTAATACGATTAGCATTGACGACCCTGTGTGTGCACACACAGATGAAGGCGGCGGTGGAGCCCGCTGGGACAGGCCCTCATGTTATAAGGCATATAGGTGTGTGTGTTTTCAGGCGATACCCCAGGCAGGCAGTGTGTTAGAATATGGAAGTGTCCACTGGGAACGCTGCTAAGGAGGCAGGGCTGCAGACCCCTTGGATTATATGGATGTTTGTTAACAACAAAAGTGCCGAGAGAGCACAGAACAAACTGAAGATGTCGAGTGATCAATCTGCAAGTCAAGATTTGAGGAGGAGGAGAGACAGATTTGGCACTTTTAAGAAATCCCGATTTGGTTCGAGCTCAGTTTGAAATCTGCTCCAGCTGTTTTAGCCGATTATAAGCGCTTGAAAATGTCAGATGGTGCTTGTTAACAACTTTAACAGGCTTCAGCAGGACGTGCTCACATCTGGCTGAAAGGGTCTTGTCTTCTACACTTAAAAGTCTTTTGCACAAATGAAAAAGATCATGGAGCACACCATAGTAGGCAGTAGCCTGACACTTGTTAGAGAGAGGAATCTGCGAGATTAAAGAAAAATTTAAGATACCACAAGCACAGCACTGCCTCTGTCATGGGGGCCGGCTGGTGCAGGGTAAACCAAAAACCAAATTAAAAAAATCAACGTTCCAGCACACACCAGGATACTAGAATAGACACTATTTTATTCATTGACAGATTATAGTAAAATCAAGAAGGAGCGAACTACGTGGTCTTGTTTTTAATGTAACCTCATAATAAAATGCTGTCTATTCTAGTATCCAGGAGTGCGCTGGAACTTTGATTTCTTTTGATTTACTGATAGACTGACATTCCACTCTCAAGTCAAAACCAATAGATTTTACTCTCAGAGCATATCAGCCATACAAACTAGAGCTCAACTCAATTTTTGAGGCCAACACAAAATATCTGGGACTAATAGAAATAAGATAACGGTATATTGGACAATATTATTTGCTTAAACAAACGTTTTTTTTCATGGATACCTCAGATTTTGTTAGTAAAGAGTTGTGATGAAGACACCGTGTGTCCAGAGAAGGATATTTTACAGTTTAACAAGGAATTTTACTTAATAAAGCGACAGTAATAGCAGCAAACCAAACATTTTACGATTATAAATATCTATAAATCTAAGCACAATCTATGGATATATTTATGAGAAATTGATGTTAAAAATAATCCATTAAAATAAATCCTTTGCTACAGATAAAACATGTATTGTTGCAATTGATTTCTGCCTAAACCAATATTGGCTGGTAATATCGGCCCCGCTGACATATCAGCAGGCTCAATACAAAACGGCCAAAAATGAGAGCCCACATCTCCGACAACAGCAGAGGTCGGCTGCTCGCTCAAATCTAGAGACAAATCTCGCTGGCTCTAACTAATCTCTTCCTGCGTGCTCACAAAGCTTTACAGATTGATTATTGATCGATTGTTTTAAACCTTTACAATAGTTTGTTGTAAAATGATCCTTCACAGATCGGTAGGGTTGTTTGCTGCTCACACACACAGCCTTTGGCTTTGAATACAAGTCACTATGTGTGTGTGTGTGTGTGTGTGTGCGTGTGTGTGTGCGTGTGTGTGTGCGTGTGTGTGTGCGTGTGTGTGTGCGTGTGTGCCAGTGTGTGCAGTCCATATGTCTCTCAGTGTGACTGGGCCCTTGTGGTTTTTACAAGTTGAGCGTGAAGGAGTTCAGAATCAAATCCACACACCTATTAAAATTCATTAATATGAGGACAGGTGTGTATGAGTTTTGCATTCTTCTTTTCAAGTGTGTGTATTGATGATTGCGTGTCGTACCACTGAGGCCCAGTTGCCTCCTCTCCACGTTCTTGCGGTACTCCTGCAGCTCCTTCTCTGACAGCTCACTGAAGGGGTTGGGAGGCAGGGGAGCCATCTGCTCCTCCTCTGTGGGCACGTATGGCTGGGGAGGAGACAGGGAGAGGGGTGAGCATGGGAGCACGCACACACAGAAACTGTCAGGAGGCACACACACACGAGCAAACACACACACACACACACACACACACACACACACACACATATATACACACGAGCAAACACAAACAAATAAACTGATGTACACTTCAGAATAAATAAATGCATGCACATACAACAAAAAAAGATCCCCTTATTCTCTCACACACTCACACACACACACAGACACACACAGACACACACACACACTGTCTGAGCGGGTCATTACAACCTGACTAAAGCTGCTCATATAAAGATAAAAGTGTCGGCCACATCACACAGAACTCATGTAATCACCAATTCTACACAGAGATTCTCAACCAATTAGTGTGCAAACCAACATCTTTTTAACAGACTGTGGAAACATAAACACTCCGAAAGCATGAGACGTGTACTAATGCAGTGTGGGCACCATCGTACTCACAAAACATCATGCATGCACACAACAAAAAAGCACACAACAAAAAAGCACACACACACACACACACACATTTTATAACATGTATCTTTGAGATTTTAGTGCAAAAAATATCTCCTAAAAACCATCATGCTCTGACTGAACATCTAATTTCAAGAACTAACACGTGGCAAAAAACGCGAGTGCAACTTAGTCTGAAGCAGAAATAAAATCTGTGAAAATTCATTTAAAAATCAGTGTCGATCTTCAAACACGACACTTGCAAAAACATGCAATGGTTTCTATTCTGAACGGGCAAACAGGTGAACTATGAATCCACAAAAAATAAAATAAAAACAAGAGAGTCAAATAAAAACACCACTGCAACAATAATAAAAAAAATACACTTTGGAATATTTACCAGAACTTTTATCTGCACCAGATCCTTTAAGACAAGACACCAACCACAAAACCATCAGCATCATCTTTCCTACATATTTTCTATTTAATCATTCCTCTTAATGATAACTAAGTGCAACTATCGACTTACTAGAGGTTCCTTCACCCTTTGCAAAATGTTCTCAGTTGACTCCACCTAGTGGTCAGGAGGAGTCATTGACCTGGCTGTGCTGCTGAGGGAGGGGATTAAAGCTCTTCCACACCAGTGGAACACCAACACAGGTGTTTTCACTTGTGTCTAATCAGCCAGAATAACTAACAACAACTTTGAGTTATGGCTCAATAAAAAAAGTCATTCGGGAAATCTGTTTGGTTGCTTGAGTGCAGCAGGGAGGGCGAGTGGCATCATGCAATAAACCACTGCATGCCCATCAACAGACGCGTACTGGGTCTTTTTGTGGAGATATTTGCCGGAGACCTAAATGTGAAGTCAATGCCTCTGACTCTAAACGCACACAAAAAAAAAAAAAAAAAAAAAAAAAAAAACACACACACTACTGAAAAGCAGCTACTGTTTATTCTGTTGCTGTGTATTATGTGTCCATTTAAAACAGTTTAAAATGCATGCAACGTCTCCACGACGCACACAAGATCAGATTTTGTCCTTTCTTCAAATTCCTGACATTACTTTGTATTAGCAGAAGAATATTCTGAGCTCGCCTTGGCACCAGAGAACTCCGTTTAAAGTAAACCTCTTTCAGCAGGTAACAGCAAACATTTTAAATCAAACTACACTCATTATTGTATTAAAACGTTACGTAACGTATTGTGATTCTTGGTGTAACTGGCCAACTGCAGACATGAGATGATTCAGCGAAACAAGACTCTATGTCAGACACTCGCTTCTGTCTGGCACCAACGTTTTTAAAGGAGCAAAATCAGGGCGTGATTCTTACCCGTCGCGGTTCATCAACAGGGATGCCTGCAAGGTGCTGAGAGCGCGGCCCTGACGACATCATATCAAACCGGTTCTGCTCTCTGATCTGGGATTGGACAAAACACGCAATGATGTCACCAGGAAGCGTTAACAGGGACTTTGACTGATTTAAAACGGCGGTCAAAAACAATTCAGAACTCAAATGTAAAAGGACTGAAGTGTTCAGCTTTGCACAACCTTACGTGTAACAAACGCTGACTGAGGAAACAAAATGACAGGTGTGAACCTTCTCAGGAGGGTTAGAAGAGAGAAGCGTTCGACCTACTTTGTTCCTCTTCTGCTGCACCTCACTGGGGTCCGTGTTGAGTGGGACGAACTGATTGGGGTCCTCGATCCGGATCGGGGTTCCCGTCTCTTCCGCCTTCATCCACTGTAGAAGGAATGCAGGTGAGTTTAAAACTGTCTGCTCAGAATAACTACAACCGAACACTGTAAATATATGTAAAAACTCCATTTAGACAATTGTATGCAAGCCTTTATATACCACTTGAACAAAAAACATCTATTCTAAAACCACAATTATTTTTTTATTTTTATCAAAAAGCGTGGGTTATAAACTGGGGGACTTAAAAGAAGTCAGGGAGGGTCTGATGAAAAACTCTACTGAGGTGCATTATGGGAATTGTAAGATCCACCCGTAGTCAGGATATTTAGATAATGCGGACTTGATTTTAATCATTCTTTTAAAATGGGTCTCCTGTGAGACATCCAACTTGGTAGAAGTGCAGCACTTAATCACTGAAGTCACTCAGCTAAATGCCCCAGAGGTAAATAAAATGAACACGTGCAACTGAACATGAAGTTCTTTGTTTAGCCGGTAGATGGCGACCTAGTATCAGGTGTTAAACACTGAGGAACAACTCCGGTCAAAACAAAGCGCTCAACACTAACCGACAATGAACTGAGTGACAAGTCAATTGCTCTTCTGTGATGCGTGTACACATGTGATTTGTTAAAACCTTAGGAAAGAGATTTGTCTCAGTTCAGCTTCATACATTTAGACATCAGTATTACAACTGAAACCTTTATTGCTCCTCATGTTCTTCACAACAACCTACACACACACACTCACCGTGGTGGTCCTGCTGTTGTAGCGCTCCTCTCCGCCCTCCACGTTGACCTTGGTGTAGCTGTTGGGCGAGTTGAGCCAGCGCGTCTTCTCCCTCTGCTGCCGCTGCTGCAGGAACTTGAAGGGCAGCCGCGTGGCGCAGTCCCCGTCCTCCTCGAACATAAATGCTGTGACCGTGGCGGGGATCTCCACCTCGCTCTTATGCCTCGGCTTCTCCCGCATGATCGGGTGCCTGTAGGCGTAACCTGTCCTGTAGCCCTGCAGCAAGAAACCACATTACATAAAGTTTGTTTTCTTTCATCTGAGATTATTTGGTTGGTTTCATTTTTGCAGTGACCTAGGCAACCAAAACCTCATGGCCAAACAGGAGGCTTATTCATACATTTGTTCTTGTCTGTTGTATTTATGTAGCCCCCCCCACCCACCCCCCCATTTGACCTATACTCCTCCATCCACTCCTTCTACTGTTGGAACATCCTGTTCAGATCACAGCTCACATCATTATACATGCGTAATGATGGATGCGGCGTTTCATTTCTACATCACACAGAGCAGAAACAAGAATTTGTTCTGTGACTTTTCCGTCCTGCTACGCTGGTCGAGTTGCCACTTTCACAGTTAGTCAAATGGAGGAGAAAGAGAAAAACAGTGTTGTGACCACGGGGCTTCTGGCAGCACAGAGGACGGAGTCAGAGAGCCATTTCCTGTCTGACCCTTTCTCTCCATCCCCCACTACCAGTCACCCCTCTCCTCTTTATTCTCATCTTTCCTTCTCTCTCACAGTCCCATTTCTCCCCCTCTCTCTGTCACTGAACTCTCACTCGGCCCTGCTGTTCGTCAGGCGTTTTTCCACACTCGGCTTGACAGTGAAGTTCCGTTTGTGCTTTTCTATTCATCTCGGTACCATCGACGAAGTTGACCTATCAACTTGACTTGATCCCTCTTTTCTTTTGTTCATCCAGAGACAGTGAGCTGGGCTGGCGTGCTCTTTCCCTGCTACATCCTGCTTCACATTCGCCCACATTTGACACATTCATATATAAATGCAGCCCATTTAAAATTCAAATCAGGAAGTTCTTTGCATTTGTATAGTGCTTTTTAAAAAAAGGGGGATGGAGATAGTAAGTCGTTTTATTTCCCTTCCACTCATTCCTATCACTGTGTCTGTGTGTGAACTGAAAACAATGGCTTAAGAGTTGTGAGAAAAGAGAGGGATGAGCTGTTCAGAGTCTCGACATGCGGAGAGGCGATGACTAGAGAGGGAGGACAGAGCAGCAGAACAGAGAAGGAAGTGAGGGGGAGAAAGAGGAAAAGTGTCGGCTGTAAGAGGGAGACACAGATAGTGACGAGACAGAGATGGACTCTGAGCTTATTTGTACAAAGATAACACAGAGAACAGATGTCGGACGTGTTCATCGTATATAGTCATTTAATGAGCCGGAGGCATTACGATGAACAGATAAGTGTTCTTTTCCCGTGTGTTGGTGTTGAATGTACAGATTTTCTCACGGTGGTGTCTGCGGACTCACCAGGTTATCCAGCATCCTCATCAGAGACTCAAACTCCAGCTCGCCAATCTTCCACTTGTACTGGCCACCCATGTTTACACCCGTTACGGCCACGTCGTGCACCGATGATCTGTACTTCTCCTGGTCCAGCACTATCAGGTTGTCCACGCTGCCAGCACACGAGATGGCATTAACCTACGAATCACAAAGTAAGGACGGAGTGAGAAGTCTGTGAGCATCTACTGCCGACTGACGGCTCACGCAACACAAAACAGACAAAAGGCCTTTTTATCTCATAACATCCGTTGCCTTAGATCATCCACCTAAAATGAGAAACAGACTTCCTGACTGTTTTCCACACAGTAGAAAGACGTCATCTACCAAAGAAAAAAAAGAAAGGGAAACCCCTCAATCTAAAGCTAACACAGAACCAATACATATACAGTACATAGCATACAACAAACATGGTGGGAGGATTTATTTATAGAAATTAAGCTGGGCTTTGCAGGATGGATTAATGTTTTCTTTGCTTGACCGGGGAAAGTCAATCAGGAGATTTGGTATGCCTGTTACAGCGAGGGACACGACAACATTTCTAAAATCGTCTGTACAAATGGACACAAAGACACGCAAGAGTCCAACAGCAAAACACCAGAGAAATCCCACAGACTGCAACAATAACTTTGATACAAGCGTTGGCACATCATGACTTGCCTCACAGTCCCTCAAGTCATTAAAAGCAAAGTCTGACCGCTATACATCTGCTGATACAAGCCCTGTAGTTATGTGACATCAAATTGGATATTATAACATAACATTTCAACAATGTATTTGTTACTTTAAGCTAACTCTTTCATTTCAAACATTTAAGTTTCCATTTACCAAACATTTAAGTGTCTCAATAAATAAAAACACCATTCTCTAAATGCTGCGTTGGACCTGTGTCAACAACAACACGTCAGCTCGTTGATCACTTCATCACTGTGAGACCGATCAGACAATATTTCCCACAAGGCAAGAGATTATGAATGAAATAGTGAGAGTGGGGAAATGTGAAGACGGCTGTGGAGAGATTATATTTAGGAGGAAAGCTGCCGCCCTGCTGGTCGAATACATGTGCAGGGGAAGCGGAGTGGTGCTGAGATGTACTGGGGATCCGAAACTTAGCAGTCAGCTCGTGTGTGTGTGTGTGTGTGTGTGTGTGTACCTGGATTTCGCAGGCATATTGGGTATTGTAGATGTAGCTAAAGGCCTCTTCAATGGTCTCCCCGAGAGCAACCACACCGTGATTCCTGAGCACCAAAACCTGTAACACACACAGAAACAAATCAAACAGAGTCTTTAGAAGGCATATTTGTCTAACTTGCTTTAGTTGTGACAGGCCCTTTAACTAATAAGCAACTACCAAAACAATTCTAATCCCATGTTTAAGGACAACATTCCCTGATTTTTTTGCTAATTTAAACTTTGTTGAACTCTGATCATTACAAAAGAAGACAAGTGCAAGAAGCTCACATGGGGAAGCACATGCAGGGACAGAAGTAAGCAGGCGCAGAAGGTAACGGACATCGCAACAGGATGTGCTCATGTAACTGTCACATATTCAAAATAAACCTCACCCTGATAATTACTTAATTTCTCTTTCTTAAATGCAGGGACAAGAAACAAAAACACCCCTTTCCTGAGCGTGTTAAAAACACCTCTCAAGAAATCCCGTCTACACATCACTGACCAACCGTTGTATTTCCTGAAGACTTCAGGAAATACAACGGTTGGTCAGTGATGTGTTCACTTCTTTTCATATTTTGTTGCCTGCTGTCAGTATGGAATTGGTTTTTTTTGCATATTTGCATAGTTAAAATAATCATTTCACACTTTAGGAAAATACTTTTTTGTGTTAAATGAGAAGATTGAAACCACCCTGTTCAGTAAATATGAATCTACGGCCCAAGCTTCTCATCTAACTGCCGGCAAGAACGCTATTGAAGCGTATTCTTATCAAGCAAGCTATTCCTTTAAGAACGAGCAGGACTGCCCAGCTGGAAGACTTTGCTCGGCGCTTAGTTTTTTTTCTTTGGTTTTCCTACCTTCGCCGTTGGCCCCAGGGCCTTCTGCAGCTCTCTGCGCTCTTCCTTGTCGTCCAAGCTGCCCTGGTAGTTGTAGTAGGCGATGTCGCCCAGGATCAATGCCTCTTGGGAAATGGGTAGGATGCCACACTTCATAGATGACACCTAAATCAGGAGGAAGGTGAGAGGAAGGCAACAGAGACATGAGAGATGAGAAGCTTTGACAGGTGTGTAACAGCCGCTTCAGTCATCCGAGTCTGCAGCTGACGTTCATGTTAGATGCCTCTGAGAAGAATACTTTGAATCTCTTTTCTGAGTGATAAGAGAGATAAGATAAGAGCGTCTTTGCTGCACATCAGAAACACTTCCCATAACAATGTCTCTTTACAGACCATTGTATCTTTTCATTTGAGGTGTTATACAATTACACCGTTCGAATATTTAAACCTCCCAGAACCTCCCCTTAACTCAAAATCCCCGTCACAAAGAGCTTCAGGTGAACTTACAGCAGCCGTGGCAGGAGTGTGCACATGTATGATGCAGCGGATGTCTGGACGCATGGAGTAGATGGCAGCGTGGGGGCTGAAACCTGAGGGGTCCATCCTCAGGTTGGTGGAGCCCTGTTCGATCACATCCCCGATGATGTTGACCTTCACCTGGGGAAACGAGGAGGAGACAAAGTCAGTGAACGCGTCACGATGGAGCTGCTGGATGCGAACCTTGTTTCCCTTTTCTTAAATGGGACATACTATCGTGCTCATTTTCAGGTTCATACTTCTATTTTATGTTTCTACTAGAAAATGTTCACATAAACAAGCTTTTTGACTCTCGAGTCTAGAGGATGCTGTCGTCAAGTAGATTGCTCTCCTGAGAAGGGAGGAGAGGAAAGATGATGAGGCTGAAGGGAGACATACTGTTAAACTAACCATGCCCACATCAGTGTAATCAAATATGCCCAGGGACTGACAGATCCACTCCCTCACACACAAACACAAAAGCTGATAACCCTCCAAAATTAACTAAGAAGACATAAACACACAAGAAAAAATCAATGAGCATGATGACAGAAATCACATTATCAACGATTCCTCCTCTCTGTCCGCTCGTCTCCTGGACATGAAGAGGAGCGTTACCAGGAAACATAATATAGTCGGGGAGTGGACATATCCTTTACTATGACAACTTCATTCCCAGCCAGTTAGCAGTTATTAGATTACAGGACGGGAGAGAGGAGCGATGAAGGGAAAGATGGAGGCAGAGACCTGGAGGGAAGAGAGCTGGGTAACCAGAGGAAAATAAAGATGGCTATCTGGAGAAAGAGAGTGAGGGATAAAACCTGAAGAAAGAGCAACTGACTGCAGATGACAGTTCTCGCTGTAAAACCTAATAACAAACACAGCTTTGCCTGCAGGCCTTGGATAACATCCCTGTCGCTGTAACCACATGTTGTTCTGTGATACAAACCAGAACCTACGACCTCACGTTTATCTTTCACAAGTCCAAGTGTACGTTATCACAACGGAAAGGGCATCCATCATCCAGTCTGAGGATAATGAAATACACCCTGTACGGCTGAATATGTACGAGTTTCATTTTGTTTTTACTCATGTGTTGCAGTTCTGCTGCGTTTCGCTTCTTCCTTGAGAAGAATCTGGTTCACAGAGTAACCTATTAAGCAAGGATGAAGCGGCGAGTGGGTGCTACAGTGAAAGTGCTGAGTGCACCCCGATACCCTCACCAGCGTATTTAACACAAAACTAGTGCGACACGAAAGCCGACTTAGAAATAACTGATGAATCCAAAAACGACATCTCTGGTAAAATAAGGAAAACAGGCTTTTCTTTGAAGGTCTTTTCAGACATCCTCCTTCCTCTGAATCAGCACTTTCTCCTAATCTCATCACGGATTGTACAAAAAAAGACCTTAAAAAAATAGAACTAGAACAAAACACAGTGTTATATTGGCACTGACATAGAATAATATTAATGAATTAAAACAGCAGGTTCACAGCTTGCTGGTGATCACTGAAAAGGAGACATGCCCGAGTGCTGCTCTGCCTTTTAACACCCAGATGGGTGTTTGGATGGATGACCGTCTATTGATCTTTCACCCAGCAGAGGAAAATGAATGGTCCCAGCTGAGCGTGACTAACTACCGACCTCTTTGTCTCCGCACACAGCCGCAGCCAGCTGTCAGGCGATCGAACGTCGATTGGTTTAAATCACATGTCCAGTACAGTATCAGTTCACCCCGGCACATCCTTCAAAAGGCAGCTCCCTCACTCTGTCAGGCAAACCCGCCTGCTGAGAGGCCCTTCTGACAAACATAGCCCTTCTAATTATAAAAAGATGCCAAAGGACGTGTCAGAAAGAATCTGAAATGTGACTCGGCTGGAGGGAAAGTACTCGATAAGGGCCTGTAGAAGTGTGGGCAGCAGAAACTTGACATCTTCCGAGACTTCTGAGCCTGTGATACGACGATACGATCAATCGCTGAACTGACGTCAAACTAAAACTAAAAGATGAATGCCACTTGGAATCAAAAACACAGAGATGGACCAAACAGTGAATTTCTCCAAGAACTCAATTGACCTTGTCTTCCCCTCAGAGCTCCAACAGAGAGATTTAGAGGGAGAGGCAGATGGAAACTGACCAAAGTCAACTGAACTTCAGCCTCCACCCATCTGACCCCAACATGACCTCTCAGACTCTTTCTTTACGGATGATTTCCTCTTTATGAATTTGTTCTCTTCTCTACACACTTGAACTCAACCATGTAACTATAGAGACCACTGGGTCAAAACAGGCTGAGAGAAGAAGAGAATAAGAGCGAGAGAGAGAGGGAGGACAAGAGAGAGAGAGACAGAGACAGAGACAGAGAGAGAGAGAAAGAGAGAGACAGAGAGAGACACAGAGACAGAGACAGAGAGAGAGACAGAGAGAGAGACACAGAGACAGAGACAGAGAGAGAGACAGAGACAGAGACAGAGAGAGAGAGAGACAGAGAGAGAGCGAGAGAGAGAGACAGAGAGAGAGCGAGAGAGAGACAGAGAGAGACAGAGAGAGAGAGAGAGAGAGAGAGAGA
>CALSBV010010932.1:468254-478689 GCA_943590825.1 Bovichtus diacanthus
GAGAGAGAGAGAGAGAGAGAGAGAGAGAGAGAGAGAGAGAGAGAGAGCAAGAAAGGATTTAAGAAAGGAATCCCGCTGCTTTCCGCCTTCAAAAGCCCAGTGGTCAACAGCAGGAGGATCAATATTGAGGGGTTACTCTGCCCCAGAAGTGACCCTATTCTCCCCTTTTTAGTCTTTTCTCTTAACTCCGTATGATGGGAAACAGGGGGAGGTGAGGAGGGAGGGAGAGGTGTTTTGGTCTGCACATGCCGCTAAGCTACTCACTCAGGTCAAATGCCACTTAAAAAAGATGGTTGAGATTAGTGCAGTGACACATGGCCCAGCGTATAGAAGAGTCATACTCGGAGCAAACAAACAATGGGTTCAAGAAAATCCTTCCATGTGGATAAACATGTTTTCAGTGTTTTTCTCTCTCTCATGACCTCACTGTCGTCACTTGTTCCTATGAATGAAAATCCCTGTGTTAAGGCTCAACATTTACGCAATTGCTCCTGTACCAATTACAATATGCAAGAAAGCCAGCGACAACATTCAACACTTCCAATCCAAAGGCTTACCGATGGCCACAAAGTGTTACGCAAACGCATTCATTGCAATTATCCAATATTCAGACCATTAGATTTACCCCCATAACAACTCTTGCTTGCTCTACATTTGGACACTGAGCAGAAAAGTGTCCAATGCCTTGCTCAGAGGCACTCCAGAAGTAGCTCAATGTGGTTGTCACATGCTTTTTCCATCTGCATTTTTCCCCCATTGGTCATTTGAACTGGTATCCTTGGCTCCTCTATGCAGATGATCTCCGTGTTTTTGGAGATGTGACAAGTCACAGACGTACAGTTAAAGGTTTGAGGAAATAGCAGGAAAAAGAAAGATTACACCTCAAATATGGCAATGTCTTGCCAAAATATCCATGTTAATCTGTGAACCAGAGAATCCATAAGAGCACAGGAAGCTTCTCGCTCAGTACCTGATCCCACTACTAAAGCTGTGATTTATACTATGGAAACGAATAAAAGCCCCCCAAAAATCCTCTTTAAGAGAAGGCAGCTGGGCAGTGAAGAGTTATGTAACCTGTTATTGAATTCATCCTTCCTGTGTGTCTGCACTGTTCTACTTACTGTGCACAGGACAGGCTAGGATAAAACTGCAAAACAATGTGTTTGCATTGTATTATTTTCTGGATTAGTAAATGAATCCTTTGGTGTATAAAATCACCAAAATGTCCATTCACGTTTCCAAAGTGTTGACTTTAAATGTCTCGTCAGTCCAGAACCCAAAGACATTCAGTTTAATATGCTATGAAACAGAAAAGCTGGAAATCTCCATATTTGAGCATAAACAGCATTTTCTGCCGGATTTGCATGAAAAATGACTTAAATGATTGATAAAATTACCAAGATAATTGCATTTTTGCCAAACTAATCAATTATCGTTGAACATCTACTCGTCACTCTACTGTTTCACAATCTCTGCTTCAGCGTTGAATTCCTTGACTTCTGTTGCACTTGTTCAAAGATGCTCCGGTGCCCGAAACTAAATGAAATGTAGGGTAAACAACCAGCCACAACTTGTGAATGACAGCAGAAGCTCATGCCTGAAATTTGATGAATGAGTGGAATTCTGTCTGGCGAATGCAACAGCTGTAGCCCCACCAAAATAAAGTCCCCCCCCCCACCCCTCCAAGCTCTGTAAACACTGCCTCTCCCCTCCCTTTAGTCCCACACATACACTAGTACACTATCCCATCCCTGCTCTGTCACAAGACACACAACTCCAGCAGTCCCCAGCATGAGCTTCCACCCTCCCTCCCTCCGCCTCTCTAGATCAATAGATCATTGTCCCCGTGCAGAACCCTCTCGGCCTGGTCACATCCAGAGAGATCAACGGTGGGGAGGTTTGGGAGCGTGGGGTGGGGGGAGTGCCGTTGTTGGTTTTGTGCACAATTAATCTGAGTAAGAATGAAATCTGATCCTCGCATTATTGCATCAATTTTATAATTTTGATGTCATGCTTCACGACAGATGCTCTCTTGCAATTCATTCGAGCGCCGCTTGAATGAGACACATTGAAGTTTTCCGAACAATGCCAGAAGTTTAGATTGAGTTCAGTGACCGACTGGAAATTCGAGACACAGTTGCCCTTTAAAAGATATGGCATTAGAGGACAGCGCTGTATTGTCATCGATTTAAGCTCCATTAGCCGGTGGCAGATAGACGAGGCAGGCTGTGTTTACTGAAGGGCGCTAGACCGCGGCCGCTGCCGGAGGCAAGGTGACTGCCACCTCTCACCCCGTGACCTGCAGCGACCCCTTCCTCCCTCTCGCAGCTCGGCAGACGTAAACTATCTATGCTTACAAAACAAATCACTGCTATAGACTGTGTCATGCTTAAAATGTTTTTGGTTACTAGGAGTTACATGATGAATGGTGTAGACAACGTAACCTCCACCTGACCCGGCCGGAACCTTAACAATAGACTTACTGCATGAGAGAGAGAGATTTATCCAACACTATGCAGGTTACTTACAGGTTTAACTGCACTGAAAAATAAAGAGATGAAACTACCTTATTCTAGGTCTGCTTCTCACGATGACTTACATTATCCGTCATTCTGGGGATTATTTTTTCAATTTTAATCGATTCATTATTTGGTCGATAAAATTTCTGGAAAAAAAAGAAGAAGAAAAAGGCTGATCCCAGTTTCTTAATCCCAAGCTGATTTCTGTTTTGTCTGACTAACTTATCCAATAAGACAAAGAAAAACAGCAAACCCTTACAATTAAGAGGCGGTAACTGAGTAAGGTGACATCTTTTTATGTCTCATTTTGAGTGCATTCCAATACAACCAAGATAACACTTTTATTTTTCATTTGATGGAAATAGTTCCTTCCTTCGCCTGTATTATGAGAGCCGTGTGTGCTCAGCCGTAATGCCTCGGTAGTCCTCTGACATTTGGAGCTGGAGCAGAGCCAGCAGCTCAGACAACAAACAACTCTCCATCTTCATGTGATGACAGCCAGCCAATCTGTAAACCTACGTCCATCCCATGTATCTGTCTGCTCCATCGCTCTGTCTGCTCCCGCCTCTCTGGTCTGCTACATCTGTCCGTCACTCTCTCTCTAACTTTATCTCTCTCTTCACCAACGCTGTACGTTACAAGATGCCTAGCACGTGCAAAAAAGAAAAAAAAAAAAAAAAAAAAAAGATACAACAAACTAAAAACAAAGTGACGATAATGCCGATTGATATTACAGGCAGTCAGCACAAACAGGCTGGATCAGACGCCCACCAGCAACGCCACACACCCATCCACACACTCACACACACCTCATATCTTTATCTTGCCTGGGGGGGGGAGCTTCAAAGCGTGGCCGCTCGATTCTCTATGAGCTGCCACCACTAAAAATAGACAAACAGTCTTTTGGGTTGTGTTTGTGACCCCAACGGCAACAATACCAGGAAAGAATCTGTACGTTGGCTAATTATATCCACACGGACGGTAAATGGCACAGTGAGCACACTGTAGAGGCAACTCATGCACACTCACGCGCACAAACACACACACACAACCTGAGGAGTAGGTGTGTCTAAACATGCCTACATGACAGATCCAGCAGTGGAACCTGGAGGATGGTGTGTGTGAGCCAAATAATCGGCAGCTTACAGATCCTCCAGCGGCTTTTCTATGACACCGAGAAAAATACTTTTTTGGAGCTCACCGACGTGCCGGCCGTCACTGCAACACATGGCAGCAGCTGGTCGGTTTCTTGTGCAACCTTATTGCAACACACAATGGCATTCCCTCTAAATTATTCATTTATATTTTCAAGAAAGGTACGCGGAAAGCTGATTCTTGTTGCTGCCGTGACCCTTAGATACTGTGGGTAAGTGCTTCTTCCTTCACACACAACCTCTGCAATTCTCCACATTAGAGAGAATAGCCAGAGATAATCTTCCCTGGTGCACACACTCACTGCACTGTAACTGCCAAGCGTGTTTATAGTGCAGGAGTGTGTGTGCCTGCGTGCCAAAGCAGCCATGCTAACACGGAATTCCCCTAAAACTGCAAATCAGTTTCAGGGATCGGAGATGGAGGTATGCTTTGGCAGGAACACAAAAACAGAAGACAAGCTTTTTATAAAAAGGGTCTTTAAAAGACTTAATAATAGTAATTAAAATAAATAGAAAAATATATGTTGCATGTTGTATTTATATCCTGACCAAAATCCAAATCAGGTATAATGACCAACAACAAACCAGCCCATAAACAAATAAGCTAAGCCTCACCAACCTTATCTTTCCTGCTTGGTCAGTGAATGGGAGAGCACGGGCAGTAGTAGTAGGCAGCTGGGGCAAAACACATGTCTCTGTTTTTCTCTGTTGCTCGCTGTCTGCACTCAAATTCCAAAACCAAGTGCAAGAGAGAAGCCAGGGAAAGACGAGAGAAAGAGCGGGATATGAAGGAGAGAAAGTGAGAGCCAGGCTGCGATCAGAAAACCCTTCGGTCCACTTGTCCGTCCAGATTCTCCATATAGATACCGTTTGGTGGAGCTGCCAGCAGACAGCAGGTTATCCCAGTTTCCTGTGGGCCTTACTCCTCGGCTGCCCCGCTGTTCATCAGAGAGAAGTACCAACAGCTGTGAGTGTGTATGCGAGAGGATGTGTGTGTGTGTGTATCGGTGTGCCCTCTGCGAATGAGGGTGTGTGTCTGTGTGGAAAAGAAGCTAAAGGGACCACGTGACGCAGGCTTAATCCCCCGCCCACTGGCTAGAAGCAGGCACACACACACATATAGGCTGCTAGACCAATCGGAGCTCAGGCTCACACACACTAATCACACCGCCTGCCTGCTCTCTCTCTCTCTCTCTCTCTGTCGAGTCATCTTTTTTTCTTGCCTCTTTCTTTTTTCTTTGATCCATTCACTTTCTGGTCTCTCTCCCACATTCCGCAATTCTCTCTTTCTCTCTCTTTTTGTCCCTCATTCACACCCCCTGCTTCCCCGCCTGCCCTCAGGCGACTGTACGAAAGGTCAGTGTTTACGAGTCCGGCTGACACACAACCTGCTGCAGACAAAAACTGCATGGCCTTTATAGCCGATTCTGCCCCTCAGAATGAATGTTGTGTGAACTGAAACACACTGAAACGCGCTGCCAAGACTACCATTTTCAAATGAGTCGCAGTGTAATGATCCCAGGTCAGAGGTCAGTGTAAACCACATCACAGCTGTGAGTGATTCCGTGTCTTGCTTAAAGCAAAACTCTGTTATAAGCCTGGCATCCATTTTTCTGTTGACATTTGTTCCTGTTGATTGATTCTCACCAAAGCTTCAACTTCGAACCGACTTAAAATGATCAAATATCAGCTGTTCATGCAGTTTTCTCAGATGGCGTTTTGTGTGTTGCTCAATCACTTACTTTACTCTTTGCGGGTCAGCTGCAGCCGACAGAATAATGAGCTGAAAATTTACCAGAAATTTGACTAATGACTAGGGTGATAAGGTTAAGCCATCGGCTCCATACTAACGTGAATATTTATTTTATTTTTTTTTTTACATATAAAATAATAAATTGATGGTTATTGCAATGAACAAAATCCTGTGCACATGACGATCAGGCCGTCACAATATCTTACAACTGATAGTCAATAAACAATAGTAAATAGTGAATAATGAATTATTGCCCTAAATGAGTAAAAAAACATAATACAGAGCTTAAAGGTAGATTTATAGATTGTTTATTGGCCTTGGAGCAATTGCCAAGACTTTGGTGAAAACTGATTCACTAACGGTATTGTGTTAATGATATTACAGCGCAAACACAGACTTTAGGTTTTATAACTAAGTGCAATTTGCGGGGTTTTTTTTTTTGCATCCGATTTAAATTATCCAATTGCCTAGTGCCAAATGTATGAATATTATCTCATTTAAATAGGTGCAAATAGCACAGGAGCAGCAAGACACTATTTGCTTGGCGGCGCAGTTAGAGGTGCCTGCTACGTAAATGTACAAGTAGATCTCTTACACCTAGTATGTGACACTGAAAAGACGTTGTACACACACGTGTGATACATAGAAGTGAAGAAGCAACTACAGATACGTTTTATTTTTAAATAATTTAACAACAGTCACATTTCTGGAATATGCAGGCCTACGAACTGTCTCTCTTTGTGAGCTTATTTTTTTAACTTTGAACTGTCTTGTAAAAGTCATCTCACTTGGCACAAAACTCGGTCATAAAAACGCAACTTTCAATTTATGCGAGTAGTTGTCAAATGTTTTTGGCCGAGAGCTATAGGGTAATAAAAAGCTGTAGCGCACGCTGATTGCCATCACCTGATTGCTAAGACGATAAGAAGTTTTTGTTTATGCTCTTGGAGGAGAAACTGTAACAACAGTGTGGCAACAGACACCAAGCCAAAATGAAATCTCAGACGAAATCCCGCATATTTTTGTGAAATCTGAATCCCTATTTCCTCCTGATATCAGTTCAAACCAGCGCCTACAGCTGTGTAAGAATGATGTTTTCCATGCTGTAATACAAAGTGGTGAGAGATTTGTGCTGGTGCATCACTAAGCTGTAAACGTGTACCTAATATGTAGGTCACGAGGATACAGTATGTGAATAATAGTGGAAGAATGAGTAAGTCCAGATGAATGCCCCACAAGCAGGATGATTGTTGTTGTTAGGGTTTGTGGAATACGTCTCTCAGGGACTTTACGATTGACACGTGAACCTGTAACACAGCGCAACCATGTGAACCAAACGATCTAAAACACTGCTGGCAGCCATTATACAAAAAATTAAATAAAAAATGACGATAGTTTTCAGGATTTGGACAAATTCTATATACTGACGTTTTTCCAACCGTCCCTCTTTTTATTGTTAAGTTTTAAACATAGCAATGAAAACTCATAACATGTATTAATGGGTTTACAAGTTAAATTGATAACAATAGTTGTTATCTAAAGTTTGACTGTTTTTTTATTGTGACGCATTACTGCATAGTCTATTATTTCACCTGCACAATGGCATTGTACTAGGAACACATGAGCACGGGCACCCTGCTTATCTTAAGTACAGCAAAGAGCAAAGATTGTACCTACTGATGAGACAGACAGACAGACAGACTTATGCATTCCAGACATGCAGACATGGGCAACACGGGCCGATTCATCAAAATGGCATCACGTGCACGTCAAGGATATAAGTGGAGCACTTGCTCGGGGGGCTGCAGCTGGTTTGTTCCACCAAACAAACGTTATCGTCCTGCAGGCCCCACATGACTAACTGTGCTTTCCCACATACTACACAAGGAAACATTATTTTGTCTTTGGCATTGCGCGGCTGGTCTATAGTATGAAATGACATTATGAGCAATGCTTATAGAAAACAAATCTATTTGTATTAAGTAGCTTGGGGGGACCGTTTGTTTCAGATTGAGAATCCACTGCAGCATTGTCTTTAAGAACATTTTCTTTTAGTGCAATACGCGTGCGATGGAGAGATTCAGCAGATTTTTAGACCAGCAAACTGCTGACAGAGCAGATCTGTCAGAGTGGTTTCACCAATTTGGGTGAAGGTGGGCTGATCAGTACAATCTGCTGCTTTACTGATCGATGGGAAACAACGTCTGCACGGCACATCAGTGTGTCCATCCTTGTGACAACAAGCAGCATGAAATACACTTCTATGTGAGACTCGTTCTATTTTTCATGCTTGCAAATACTTTGCTGTTGTTTAATTTAATTCACTTTCAATACAGTCTTTGTTGTGGAACTGTTCTGCATAGGACAAATCCATTTCCAAAAATGAATAATCACAGAATGTAAATGACTTTAAGAAGGTCTCATATTATTTTTAAAATCATAGAACAGAATTAGGTTCTTCTGTACTGCCCTGCCCAGTATTCTCAGCCGCAGTGCAGACTGGCATAGAAAGGAGGCTGATCCCCCCCCTCCCTCCCTCCTCCTCCTGGATGTTGGTGCATCACTCAGCACTTTATGTCCAACTACACCACTATGGATTGTGTAACAATTGTTTGGCCTGCTGCTTATGTACTATATCGTTATATATTATAGTAGTAGTGTTAGACAACGAAAGCCTTCAAATGACAAACTCTTTCTCTTTTTTTTTTTTTTTTTTTTTTAAACAACCATTCTGAAATACAGCATCTGGACTGTAATGTGCAATATGAAATTACAAAACATATTTAAAAAAAAAAAAAAAAAAGGACCCCAACCTAGGAATATACACAACTGTCAAAGATGAAATACAAAACTGTCTCACAAGCTTAACTGCATCTTTGCTTTGCCTACAGTGTACGGCGAGTTCAAAGAGGACTGAAGCAAAGGGAACACATCAAACTGGGACAGTCCCAAGACACAAGCGGCGTCACCTCACTGGTTGATAACAGCAGGCTTGTCTCTGTAACGATAGCTAATCATGACCCTGTGGAAACCCAAATGATTGTTATTGCCTCAGGTTGACTCATGTGACACATTACAGACAAGGTTAGACTAAACCCTGGCAGGTCATAAAGCGCTTGATAATCTGCCGCCTCCTCACAACTGTTATCAAGTCTGCCGATTAACGAGTCCGTTACACACCACCGTTAAGTAATCCCACATTTCTGTTGAAGTCATCCCTTCCTTGACCTCTGTGATAAGCTGTGGACAAAAACAAAAACGCAACAGAGAAGAAGACCTGAGCGTCTGCATGCTGGTATCCATTTACTGCCAAAGCCCCGCTATCAGCGTTTCCCACCAAACGGCAAGCAGTAACGGGAGAGGAGCGAGGGGGCACGTTCACTGATGCTAACTGTTCAGGAATGTACAAACACTTGGGCTCATTTTTGGGACCTCCGAACGTTTCCCAAAGACCAGGGAAAAATGGTGGCGAGACCCCATGGTCGGAAATTGACAGATGAGGTAATGCTTAAGAAAATAAAACTCATTCAGTTAATGGGTGTGAGGCAACCCCCACTGACATAAGAGAAGTATTTTTTTCACGAAACTTGTTTTGACTACTTTTACTTCAAACGCCATTTGCCTACATGATAGACAGGCCAAGTTGATTCACAAAGGACAGTATAGAGCCACACGACGGCCAACATAACTCTTAAAAAGATTGAGGAGTTTTCACCCATGGAGTGAAAACTTGCTTTGGTTTGGATGTGCTGCTTTGGGCGATCCCTGGTGAGGGGACGAAGAAGGATTCAGAGCAATACTGGAAATACTTTAATTTGAAGGCTTACCAGATGTCAAAACACTGCAGCCGTTTAGAATACTCCGAGACAGGGTTTTGCAACTCTGCAATGTTATCACGTTAACAATCATTTATCCTCCATCTCGATAATATCAAGGTTAACAGTAATTACCCTGCTCACGTTACAAACAATCGGAAATGTGCCCTTACACGTATTGGATTGGCCAATACCATCGCTGCCGGATGATGTCACATTGCTTTTTGCTTGTATCAATACAGTTGTCTCAGTGAAATGAATGACTAACCTCGTCTCGTACGTTTATATACTATCAATTTGTCTGGGAAGTTTTTTTTATATTGTAGGAAGTGCTACATTTATGTACCGCGTGAGAGATGTAGAAAAATAAAATGAAATATTTAGTTCCACATGATTCACAAGGGTTAAATATTTTTCATTCAAAACAGGTTTTTTTTTTTTTTTTTTTTTTTTTTTTTTTTTTTTTTTTTTTTTTTTACTTCTAGGAGTGGCTGGATTGCATTTTCTATTTATGCAGTGCCAATGCTGGTCTGAACACAGCCTTGGTTTGTCTATCAAACATACAAGGCATGCTTGCAAGGTATAAAACAGACGAAAAGAACAAACTCACTTTAACTGAATCTCCTGGTCCCTCCTCTATACTGGCAGTCAGTCTTACATGGCTTCGACTTCATTAGCAGTTATGTTCAAATGCGACAACAGCAGGTGGAACAAAAACCGGCGTCCCTGCTATAGTCATGAAGACAGAGAAATGGAGGTAAAGAAAGCGACCAGATTAAGAGCCTCTTTGTGTTCTCGTCATCTGCCTTTGCAATTGTCAGGGCAGCCGGTGCTACAGTGAAGCAGCCTTTGGTCTTTCCTGATCAGTTTTTAACCCTGCAGGGCTAAAAAAAACAAAAACAAAAAGGCCAGTATTACGTCACCTACAAACACCCATGCACAAACCTGTTGAACTGTCACTCCTCTGTTTATGTGGCTCTTAGCAGCCGTCTAGTTTTACGCTTGTATCGGAGTGATCCTAAGTAGCCTCTAAGCCATGTTTGAGAGGTAAAGAGGCATTTAGAGAGCAGGTAATATTTAACACCCTGAGACGTGTTCAGATTCACTTCCTGGAGCGCTCACTGGGAACAATGCTGTCACTGTCTAAACAGCTGTGTTACTTTGCAAGGAGAAAGAGCACGCACACACACACAC
>CALSBV010010932.1:483689-522793 GCA_943590825.1 Bovichtus diacanthus
CAAACACACACACACAAGCACACAAACAGTGACACGCTCACATGAGTTTCTATAGCAACTCCAAACAAACAGTCCGTGCATGTGATGACCCCACCCCGGCAGGAAAGGGGGAGAAACCAAGAAAGCGAGGCAACAACAGACATGAAAGTAAGATAGAAAGAGAGCGGAGAGGGACATCACATGGGCTTCTGCAGCTCCATATGCTTCACTTTCTGCTTGCTCTACGTCTTATTCATAGCAGAGACATTTTTTTATTTTATTTATTTATTTTTTTTAAAAAGATCACACGCGTCAAGAAATCTCATAACATATGCAAGCCTTTCCCACTGCCCATAAAGCTTCTAAACTGTGTTGATTCTTTAGCCTAAACTCGCATTTGTATTCCTAAAACAATCGTTATATTTGGTTACTTCTCGTCTAAACAAAAAAAAAAAAAAAAAACCTCTTTAGTCACTTGGAAAGACTTAATTTCACAAGAAGGAATTGTGAAATAACCTCATCCAGGTGGGCCTCTTATGTCGTTCCACCACACAGGTCGCAGCCTGAACACACAGTGACCACACAGGCAACCAGCCCCCCCCCCCCCCGCACAAAAGGCTTTTTCATTCACCTTAAAGCTCCAGAAACAGTGAAGGGAACAATCCAACAATAGACATGCAGCTTTGATTCAAAGTAAAGGCCGGTTTTTGAGGCTTAGCAGCTTCCAAGGTCAATCAAGGTTGAACACGCCCACATCCGCACATTAACAAGGACACTGGCATTTAGATGTTTTGTTGGTGGAACAAACCAACCTTTATTTCGCCAAGTCCATCCTGCAAAGATGAAAGCAGTGAGGCTGTTGTTGCCGCTGAAAGGTCATGGGTTAGATTCCACCAAAGCAGTAGTGTACTAAGCGTGGGAGATGATAAAACATAGATGTGTTTCACTGCTTTATGGATGTATGAAGAAAGCTGCAATGAACCAGGTTAGACACTGGAATTACAATAAAATCACTTGTTTCAGTAGCTGTACTACAAATAAATGTCAAACTGCTGTCCTACCAGGATGAACAGTGAAATGCAGCAGTGATGCCAGTAACAACTAATGAGCTCATTCGCTGAAAGATAATTAAACAATCGAGTTAGTAGTCAACCACGAATAAAACGTGACATTTAGCTGATTTATCGTCAAAGCAGAGGCAGGTCTAGCTGCGCAACATTGAGGGTCTTCACTGACAGAAGTGTTCAAGTCCCAAAAGCTGCCCTCCAGGCAAGACTTTCTGGACCCTTGTGGTCTCCCCATCCAATGGGTGGTCTCCACTGACTGGAATTTGGCCAGGGGGCTTTGATGAGTTCTTGTTTTATTAGAAAGTAAATCTCAGCATGTCTCTACCACAACAGGAAAGGAAACAAGCGGCGTTCTTCACAGCGAGTCCCTGTCTCTGTGCTGTGACCCCTTCTATCAAATCTGACCGCTCAATGACAAGCTCTCAGAACGGAGGGGGAAAGAGCCTCCAATGTGTTCGTGTGTGTGTGAGCAAGCGCTTCCGGCCTGTCAGGCTCGAGTCCAGGGGGCCTGCGACACAAGTTCATACAAAGCATCAATCATGGGAAGGAAAGTGGCAGCAACTGATGCTGATGACATCCAGGAGGTCAGGCATCTTGCCGCACGGGCCCTTGGGGTACTTCCTCGCCTCGTCAACAATTCACTGAACTTTGCTGCGAATACATTTCAGCTCCGAGGAGGAAAGACGTCCCTTTAGCTAGTGCTAGTAGTAGCTGTTCGTAGTAGAAGCCTGTGTGTCTGCACAGGCTTTTCCGCATCAACGCAGCTGTTTTGTTATCTCCGAGTCTAAACACATAACATTTGAAACACGCTAAAATAAATAATCATTTCACAGCCATTACAAGCAGCAATGTTCTCGACTTTCTTTGCGAAATGAAGCCACGCTTTGGCCCTTTTCTCTCTGCCAGGACTTTCAGCAGCGTAGGTGCAGAGTTTGACGTCATGATGCATGAGTTTTTCTAACGTGCACTAAAGGAATTTGATCACCTTGGAGGCATGAGGTTCAGATGGATCAGACAAAACCAGTTCTCGAAACCTATCCCTACCCAACAGTGCAGGATGTACTGTACAACCGGAGCAAGGTGAGAACACCAGCAGATAGACTTTCACATGCAGTTTGTGTAAATCTGATTAAACTGGCTTCTAGTTTTGTAAATATGCTTCCCAAAGTCCTCTTGGAACACATAGCATACCAGTTCTGCTTGAAGCCAATGGATAACACTACTTAATATAGCAGAGATGCTTTTGGGATGCCAGGACCTCAACATGGGGTCAGTACTCCCTATTAAGAGGTTGTGGTGTAATTTAAGCACCATTTCCCTCCATTTGTGGTCCGTGTAACTAATTCTATTCATCTCTGTCGCCGTATCGCTGTTATTTTGTGGTGGTCCAAATGTGTAGCCTGCAGTGTTCCAGTGCCTCTTTCTCCCTCTGTGACAGTCACACATGCGTGTGTGTGTGTGTGTGTGTGTGTGTGTGCGTATGTGTGTGAAGGAAGGACAAGCTTCCTGTCAGGATGTGGGATCCAGCAGGGGGACAGTGGCACTTAGCCAGAAGTCACAACTTTCTGCTGAAAGCAAGTGCGTCAGTGAGTTTGCGTGCGTGCGTGCGTGCGTGTGTGTGTGTGTGTGTGCGCGTCCTGATTGCTCTGACTGGTGAGCGAGTATACTTCATTTGAGAGGAGTCATTTCATAGACTGTAGGAAATTCTTCTCCAACATCAAAGAGATTGTGGTCTCATGCTGTGGCGGAGCTTTCATTCATGAACTCCTAAACGTCTGAGTTTCAGATGAACCTGAATAAGGCCAATTATCAGCGTCTCTCCTGCACCATGATCGCAGTGGAAGGCTTCACTGGTCTATACAGACTCTAGATAATTAGACCACCAAGGAGAAAATAGTCCAGAGGCTGGTCCTCTTAGATGTCTCCTCCTGTCTCTCTGCTCTTTCACATCCTTTCTACTCTCTCATTCATCTCCTTTGAGGTCGTTCTATCAGGCCCACAGTATAGAAATCATTCGGATCTGCACCAGAGCAGCAAAAACAGTGCACAATTTCTCTTTCTCTGAGGTACAATTAAGCTTTTAAAAGCTTCTTTTTTTTTGAACAATAAAGGTAATGCTCAGGAAAGTGCTAAGGAATGAGGAAAAAAAACAATTTATATATGGATACATCAGATATTTAAGTAACACTTTGTCAATAAACACAAAGAAATGACATTTTTCTCCCACCATCCACGAGCTTTACTGAGTCAGTGTCTATGTCTCTTGTGTGAATGGCAAAATTGCAATCATCCCACTCTCACATGATCTTTTCATTCGCATAACTGAACTTTTATTCCTTAAAAACACAGAAGAAGTGGCAAGAAGACAAACGGACACAACCAACAAGTAGCATTTTTAGAACTCAAAGCATGTTAAAGAAATCGAGATGCATAAATGGAGCGATTTTGTCGACGTTTGCCTAAAAGTAGAAGAAGTTTTTTTTTCCCCCTCTCAGATTCAAGTAAAAAAACATGCTCTAACATAGTACAATTCAAAAGCACCAAACACAATGTATACAGAAATGTATAAATGACCTCACATTCATTACCAACTGTACGAGGGTTTCTTTGTATGTTTGTATAAGTAGGTCCAGCTGTTTCCTCACACACCCTTCACATTCCCACTTACACACCAGTGCACACAAACTACCCTCCTTCCCAGTCAGGAAGAGCTTAAAGGATATCCAAAGAGAAGCAGCGGATCATTGTGGCAACTTATTGTTCCTGACAACCAGTGTGCTATATGACTCACAGTCGCCACGGACACCGAGACCTAGTGATGCAATCAGGAAGGAAAACTTTGAAGGATGTGACCAGTGCTAAAGTTAATTTAAGCACAATACCAAAGAAAACGGGACGCAATTCAGCCCTGATCTTGCAGAAAGCTAAAACACATCAACAAAGCTTACTCATGGTATTCACCTGCTTTCTTTTTTTTCTCTCAACGCTGCCTTGTTCTTTTATCTATTTGGCATCTTGAAAAGAGGATCTTTAGATTCTCCGTCGCCGACTTGCAGCGCACCTGTACCTGCGTCACTGTCAACTTGAGGCAGACGGGTAACATATAAAAGGATCTAATGACAGACATCTTAAAGCCACTGCAGACAGGGAGACCTTCACAAAAGGAAGAATGAGAGCAGAGCAGGCAAAGAAAGGATTACACAACTGATGTCGGATCATAAACCATGAGGGATTATCTTTTCAACCTTCAAGTTCAGATGTCTGATCATGTTCCCGCCGGGATAAAGATCACTCGGATGTTAAATCAAGAAAAACTCCTGCAGGCTAATGGTTACTAGGAACTACAGCGTGTCACTGAGCATCAGCGTCAACTCCAATTGGCTCAGCTCACTCGTCAGATAACTAAGGAGGCAACAGTTTCTCCTCAAAAGGCCCCATGGGGTTGAACTCGGTTGAACACAAAAAGTGACCAAAGTAGTAAAGTTCAAAGTCCGTCTACTTCACTCCTGGCTCCGCACAACTGGGCAATCTTTACGTACAATGGCCATGATTGTTGGATTTACTATGTCCGACAATTCCGCCATCGGACAAGATCTTTCAGACACCGTAAAATGATCCTGCAAGTGACGCATGGTGTGGCCTTTAAACTGAGAACCTTCTTCTTTGACTTCATAAACTTTCCTTCAAAGATGCTCATGAAACCAGAATCTCAGCGAACCCTTGGCATTTGACTTCAAGTAATAACCTCAACTTACAATATCCCACTGTCATATCTACTTCACGTCTCTGGTATATAAATGAATGCATCTGACCCCAGGTATTGATGTCATGTCAGCTTTCATGCCACATAATGATTTAAATTGGCCATGCCAGACATGTGATCCCACAGTTGGTTCCATTTCAACAGACACAGCCTTTTGGGAGGGAACGTTCAGGCTGCAGGGAGATGCTTGTTCTCATGTTACGTCTCAATTAGCCACCGATTTGTCTGCAAGGCAGGTAAATGCTAGGATCGCCCCCAGAGCCCACATTGTCGTGTCAGTTTCAATTAGCATGATCAAACACTGAGATGGAGTGAGATGGAGAGAGATGGAGAAAGGAAAAAGATTTAAAAAAGAGGGATGGAGATGGAGGGTGACTCCACTGAAGGCATGTTGCTGAAAAATCTTGTGTCCTAGCCCATGATGAGGGGAGTATCGCCAGCAAGAAAGATCGCTTTTATACATTTTTCAGCTGCGCAAGGTGATACCACAGCTATGCACTGAGAAATTCCTCAACTCCCTTCTTTCCGTCTCTCTCCTTCTTCATGCTCCTGGGCTGACAGCACCAACCTCATCCCTCAGTCCCTCCCCCCTACATCTCCTTATCCACTATCATTGCTTAATAGATAAAAGATGCCTGGAAGATGAATGGTCAACATAGCAGTTGGCATCACTGCAGGTTTTCCCTACTTTCAGGCTACTGTCAGATCAGATGCTTAACAGAATATCGCCAGCGGACATGAAGAAGGAGAGTAGTGAAGTGCTTTAAAGTTGAGGCGGGGACTTGACTCGGTTTACAGGCTGCCTGATGGAAGAGGCAGACCGGTCATTTCTGTTTCTGACTCCCACACACACTCGCACATGCACAGTGCCATATTAAAGAATCAGTTCCCCCAAGGTAACACTCTGCACCATTATCCCTTACAAGTCCTCCCCTCTGTTTAACCAATCAGACAAAACGCCCACAGCAGGCCCTTCTTGGTGTTTAAAGGCGAGCATGAGGGGCTCTTTCCACATTTAAAATGAAGGCAAGGAAGATTTATGGCTAGTAGGTGGGCGATGTGAAGCATGGCCGTGTATCGCATATGGAGGATCTAAGAAAATGAGATGCCATGAGAGGTCTTTTATTAACAGCCAACAATGCTGCATGGCTTTAACAGAGCACAGTGTGCAAAGGGAAATTATTAGATGATCCGATCTGCCACTTCTTTTGATAAGGACATAGGGACTACATGGGTCGGGTACTAAAATATCACTCCGCACACAGGAGTGTAATATATCTGCAATTGCTGGTTGTTAATCTGACAGTGGCCGGTTGGAACATTTAAAAATATCAGCCAACCCTAGAGCTTCATTGAACACTGTGTTAGCACTTTTCCCCAGAAATCTCCAAGAAAAGTGAAGACGCCCATTTCATACCACAAACTTGTGCAGATGCCGGTTCAGTAAAAGGTTTAAAAGGAAGTTGCGCCAATAATTCACACAAAATAGTGTCAAACTCTTTCTTTTCTTTGCCCTTCTGCCATCAGTTAGGTTTCCATCAAATACTTTTTCCAACCAATACGTGCATTTTAAATGAGAAACTCTTGAAGAACAAAGCATATTTAAAAGAAAAAAATAAATCCTTTCTTAATATAACAAAACGTTTTAAATATTTAAAATTGGATATGCCTCATGTTTCTCTCTATTTCACTGCACAATTCATTTTTAAAGCCAGGTAATCTGCTTTGAGTAAATGTTTATTACATCTGTGTGACATTTTAAAGTTTGTCTAAACTTCACTTGACAGTTGGACAAACTGTAGCTATTACATCTCTGACCTCCCTCCCTCCACTCCTCTCTCTCGCATCCAGCCGGTGTGTCAATCCATCCGTCTCTAATCTTCTTCCTGTACGGTTCACTAAAACCTCAACGTTCATTAGTCCGACTCTTTGTTTGGCCTCCAGTAGAGGCTGTCTGCCTCCACCTCCTCTGTCTCCATCCATCTCTCCATCTCCCTCTTTCAACCACTGTCCCTCTACCAGTCTGTCCTCTGCTTCACTCATTCCTCCGCTCATCTGTCTTTCATCTCCTTCGTCCTCCATCAGGTCCTTCTCTCTCGCACTCTGTCCACTCTCCTTCTCGCTGAGAGAAGGACAGTGCAGCGTCCTGGCAGCTCTCCACCCTCCCTGCCTGGGCGGAAAAATAAACAAGGGTCCACATGTTCCTGAGGAATTTTAATGACTTCCATAACTGACTTCTTTACCTGCCAAACCCCCGGCACAGTGGACTCTGGACGAGCCAGTGTTAGCGGCACTGATGACGACCTTTATGAGCCTGAGCCAAGTAGTATCCTTTGAAGAGCTGAGCTGCTTTAAAGAGGTCGGAGGTTTTTCAAGCGAGAAGCCATATAGACACATTTCTGAGTTTAACAAAACTTGAAACTTAAAAGCCATACATCTCAGTGCCACTGCAATTAATTTAAAGTAGAATAATTGAAAAATATGTACAAAAACATGTGATATAGCACGCATTGAACGCATAGTGGTGTGTTGAGCAGCCATGACCCATGACACTGTGCTCCTACTTGGAAACAGCCTTGTCCTCAACTGAGCGGTGACATTGCACTAAAAAGGGATTGGCTCAACATTTGTAGTGAGTCAGAAAACTACAGAGGAAGTAGCATTTAATAAAAAATATCCCTATGCTCAACTTTTAGTACATCTGTATGTCCTGTAAATGGTTAATGGAATGTATTTATAGAGTGCCTTTCTGGTCTCAGTGACCGCTCAAAGCCTATTTCAACACAAGTCAGCATTCACCCATTCACACACACACACACTTTCATACACTGGTGGCAGAAGCTACCATACAAGATGCCACCTGCTCATGAGGAGTGATAAACATTCACACGCACTCTCATACCAATGGCTGTGCGACTGGGAGCAATTTGGGGTTCAGTATCTTGCCGGAGGACACTTTAACAGGTCGACAGGGGCCAGGCATCGAACCTCCAACCTTCCAATTAGTAAAAAATAAAATTCTGTGTTGCCTCACTTTCATTACCGGTCCACAATCTGTGCTTGTCAAGTCCCTACGGACTGAGCTACTGCCGCCCCAATATAGAGGATGTAGAGTATGACATCTCCTCCCTAGTGCTGGATAGTCTCTGGTATGTACGCATGATTGTTCATGAGCCTATGTTTGTAACTGCAGTGATTCAGGTCCAGAAGAGGCTTGCTGTCAGGTGGGAAAACCCTTGTTGAGAGTGTGTTTTACAGGGACCATGACCCACAGACTGCCAGGTCAGACTACAGTGACCTGACCTGAGACTAGACAAGCGGTTAATGGCAGATCTCTGTTGAGGGTCAAGGCAGGGCAATACATCTGTGGAATTACAAAGTAAATATTGAGGCCTATTTATGTAACAGAGAAACAAAAGAAGAACCACTTCATGCATGAAACAGTTCAGAACAGTCCGTTGTAGACTATGATGACTCAACTTTTGACATGATTTCTGATGAATTTGTATCAGAATATCAGTTTTTAACTTGCACTGATTTATTCAACTGAAGGGCTGCATTACATCTGTGCATTTTCCCACCCACCTGGCCTTCTCTTCACCTTCATTAGCAGCACATTACGAAATCAGACTATGTGTTGTATTACAGATGTGTCAGCGGCGGGGAACACCCAGCCCACTGGCAGGACCACTGTTTAGATTTCTGATCTCCTCAGTTGTGTTTTTCTTTCCCTCTCAGCCCCGGGACCAGCTGCAGAGGATATGACAATACGAATGGAAAACAAAAAGAGATTAATAACATCTCCTCCCACCTACTCTCGCACTCAACTCGTATCCCAAACTGGTACATGTGGCTTGTTCGACCTCCCACCCTACTTCTCAATCTCCACTTCTGCTCGTTTCATCTACTCGGTTACGACCCTTGACCCATGAAATGGATACGTCACTCTGTCTTGCACAAACTCAGGAGTCTCACCCACTTGCAGATTTAGTTTCTCCCCCTTTTTTCCCATCGTTGGACCCCATCCTCTCTCATGCACAAGGAATCTGGGCTGTGTTCTCTAAATTTAAGCCCACAATGATTAGCAGGCTTTTGGAGTGTGGACCCATAGAAGTCCCCCAAAGTTGTGATGATACAGCTTTAGGGCTTAACGCTATCAAGACATGTATCTGTTCCTGTTTGTCTTGAAATTTACTGTATATGTATCTAACCGGTTTGACATATTATCCCTTTTATAATCCCCTTTTTCCTGTGTGAGAAAAAACGGTACATGATGACAAATCAGCATATTTTCCGGTAAATCTGATGAGGCAGATCAGGATGAGAAACTGCAATGAGAGTACAAACTAGTCCATCTATTAGCTCTAATCTAGTTTGTGTGACAAATGTAAGAGACGAGAGGAAAGAAGCTCTTACAGATGAGGCACAAAATCAAGATCAACAGTATTGACAGAGATGGAAAGAGGAGAAAGGTTGGAGGAGAAACAAGTCCTTTAGTTCCCTTTGAAGATCACTTTGGTTTGGATTTGATCCCCTCAAAAGTGACTCAATAATACATTTCTTCATGCTCAACCCAGACTAGCCCCTTTTGCTAGCTATTCCGCTCACATGCCTCACAGTATCTTGTACAATGTTTCTACAGCATTGCTACTGCGACAGTAGTAAACACAATCTCTGCTTTAGTAACTAGGTTTTGGTTATAACGTCAAACCACAGCCGGTTCCAGCGCTGAGATCTTCGTCTCCACTGCTAATTCCCTTGATGGGAGGTGTGGGACGTCAAACTGGAGTCCCTCCTCCTACTCGCATATCCACTTCTGGACGGGAGAAACCCCATCCGGACTTTATAAATGACTTCCAGGTTTTGGTTGAGAAGAAGTGAAGAGGGGAGGAAAGAAAGGATAGAAAGAAAAAAAAAAAGAAAGGAAGAGAAGAGAAGGAGATTTAAGGGGAAATTGGGAAGGTTGTGTGCTCAGCCCCCTCACAACCAGAGTCAATATTTGCCAGGACAGAAAAGCTTCCAGCTGAATGATGAAGTCATTGTTTTTGGGACATTAAAAAACATGGTTCTGTATTGTTTTGCAGTGTATCCTAGGGATGTCATATATGTTTGTGCTGGTTTGTTGGTACGATTCTTAGTTATGTAGAAAGCATGTACAGCATGTTCCGCTTTTCCTTTCACAATCACTCAAATTGACTCAAATGTCACATCTGGGACAACAGACAACTGGTGAAAAGAGTTCTTCCTTTTCTTTGATTCTCACTTTCCTATAAGAGCTCAAAGTTCCTCCCTCTTTTTTTTCCTTACAAAGCAAAATGTAGAATTTCACAAGTCTCTACTTCTAAAGCCTTCATCACAGGGAATTGAGAAATTAGCACTTATTATCTTGCATCTGTTCGCAATTATAGTGAAAGTCAATGGGGCATTAAACATTACAATAAAAAACACCATTCCCCTTGTTTTCCCCAAATACCACAGTCACTGAAAAACCAAGAACGGCTTCAGTTGGATGCCGAGTGGTTTCTTACTCTACTAGCTGGCATCAGCATTACTAGCTATTGCAAATAAAAGGCTGACGCCAGTTTTATGCAGACAAAAACTCTGAAATTCCTTCCTAGGAACAGCTGATATGGTATAAGATACATGATAGTCCCTGTGACTCAGCACTTCTCTGCTATTGCCACTGCCAAGACAGGGAGGGAAGCTGTCCTTGACAAGAGGGGAGACTGAGTAGAAACTGGACTTATCAGATGCAGACAACATGCAACGTCTGCAGATAAAAATGTCCATCAGGGATCTAAGGGGTCAAAGTTGAAGTACAACAGTAAGTGAGTGCACAGTAATGAAGTAATATTTGCAGATGGGGATAAACCAAAGTGAATGGCATGGGCCCAAATGGAACTTAAGCATAATGGAAAGTAAAGGTTGGTCATAACTGCGGGGGAGAAATGTCCTGCTGCATCGTGTCCCCAAGGCCTGAGTCATCTGGTGGTTTTGGTGAATATTGCCCAATATTTCATCTGGTGGAAAATTTTACTTAGTGTTTTTGCATCATTCAGTATCTGATCTAATCTCGAGCATGTCTTTACAGGCAACATGACTACTTTTATTTACACATAAGGAAGAACTGTTATTTGATCCCAAGTAGGCAGATTGTCAGAGTAACATCTATCGGGTCAGAAGCCACATTCAGAGTTCATCGAGCCCCTTCAGTAAGTCTAACAGGTGCGTGTAGATTCTTCTTATTCTACAAATAACTGTGAGATCCAAGTTCAGTGACACGTCGTTTGAGAAACATGTCAGCAGGTTCTGCCGCTTTGTGAAGACCGATTCAGCAAAGCTTTCCCGTGAACTCTGACCCGGCCAGAGCTGCCTATAAAAAGTCTTGGGGAGAAGTTCAAAATGTTATTGGTTTCACCCTAGAAGCCTTAACTCACTGTGGTCAAGGCTGGGGTCAGAAGGGTGTAACCCCGGCTGGGCAAAGAGAGGAGCAATACAGAGCCAGATATTTCTATTGGCATTTAGCCATTTAACTGATATTATCATCCAGAGGAACATACAATGGATATAGTGAGTACTCTCTCACTGGCCTGTCAGATATCCGCAGAAAATCAAACAACAAATCAACCACACAGAATCAATTCTCTTTTTTTGGAGCCGGTCCCAAGAATCTGATTAGGTAACATTGTTAAACCGTCTGCGGGAGAGGACAACAGTTAGTCAACCAGCCTATGTCAACAAGACACTATGAATTCAAGCCAGAAGGAAATTGAGGATCAGTTGTCCATGGGAATATCAAACATTAAAAGACCTCAGTGTTTGCTAAATAAAATGACCTCAACTGTAAAAAAGTAAAAAATAAAAATAACATCAATAATAATAATTTTGGCATTACTGGTCCATGCTTTGCTTTCTACAAAGAAACATAACCGCAGTGAGTTTGGGCCCCTACGTGTGCACCTGCATTAAAGCTGAAATGTGGGCAGCCCTTTGTCAAAAGCTCACATTTAAGCCCCTCAGTGGGACCCAGCCCAAATACATTTGGTTTAACTTAGAGCTGGACTGCGGTGTTTAATCATACCCAAATCAGAATCATCAAAAAGGGTCGGAGCTTTTATCAGCCAGAATCTGGCGGCAAGGATTTCTTCGCTCGGCGGGCCAACAGGTGACGCTCCACAGAGTTTATTGAGCGTGCACTTTTATACATACAATTAGGAAACTAATAAAAAAACTATTTAAAAAAAAAAAAGAAGGTACAAACGTATGGAGTTTATACACATTGTGGTTGGGGACTACTTTCTGGAAAGCTAAATTAAATGCAGCTGACTCTGGACAGCTGGAGCCCATGCTGTATGACATAATCACAGGGAGGCTAGCCAAGCGATTTAAAATCACACGCACGCACGCACACACACACACACACACACCATTATATAAACCAGTGATTCACAACGCAAGTTAAAAAGAAGAGTAACACCCATTTCTTGGACGATAAGACACCCCCTTTCCTGTCAGTTTGTAAAAAAAAAAAAAAACACACATGCACGCGCACACATCAACCCTCCAAAAGTGGAAACATAAGGAGAGGAACTGGAGAGCTGCTTGGGTCACTGAGGTTGATTGAGACACCGGGACAATACTTCACCTCTTCGGCCTCAGCATGGGGGGGAAAGGTAAGCTCTTTGGGCTACTTTGAAAATGTTATCAAACTACATGTCTAAGGTCGAAGTACGATAACTCTTACACTGAGGAATCTGTCTCAATTTAACACAAAGACACATCTTAAAAACCCTGACCCGAGAGCAGGCAAGTGGTGTTCACAATTCAGATGAATGCACATTTGCCTCAAGAGAGGAAATCAAGGCCAGCAGGACCGCAAATCATTCAGCCTGAGGCGGCAATACTTTCTTCAAGGGCCCCAACACACAAAGTCATTCCTTCAACAATAGGAAAAGCTCAGAGAATGGCCAAAAGATGAAGACCAAACAAAGCCTGCTGCAAAAGTTCCTGTTTTATTACTTCTTTGCAAAAGAGCTCTGGACAAATATTTGATTGGACGATTCAGGATTCGTCGCAGGGCCGAGGCCATCGCCATGGCAGCGAGTGCCATGGAAGCAGGATGTGTACGTAGATTATACGTCTCATCGACAGACAGAGTTCTCAATGCAGAATATAGTGCACCTCGGTTAAACGTCTGCAAAGCAAGACTACCGTAATTTCCGGACTATTCAGTGCATCTGAATATAAGCCGCACCCACTGAATTTTTAAAAAATATGTATTTTGTACATAAATAAGCCGCACATGTCTATAAGCCGCAGGTGCCTACCGGTACATTGAAACAAATGAACTTTACACAGGCTTTAACGAAACACGGCTTGGAACAAAAATAAATAGGCTTTTAAACGCCTTCAACTTGAAAGCTGCATCATATGCCTTTCTCCGTGTCTTTGCCATGATGAGGGTGACAACATGACCGTAATCAGAATCGTGACCATTCATAATGTCCGCTGTTCATAATGTCCGCTGCTGAAGACATTCCAAGAACTAATAATGCAATTGAAGGTTGGCATAATGTTTTTAGAGGTTCATTTGGTACACTGAATGAAACACCGAGAAATTTCGTAAAAAAGTTAATTACCGTAATGAATGGGAAGTTTGAGCGCGCTCGATTTACGTCATATTATGCGACGGTGCTCAGTTTTTTGGCGACATGAAGCTTGTGAAAGCGGGAAAAATCCATAAATTAGCCGCGTCATTGTATAAACCGCGAGGTTCAAAGTGTGGGAAAAAAGTAGCGGCTTATAGTCCGGAAATTACGGTATTTGTGTTTCTTTATCGGGAGTTTTGAGGCATTTTCAGCATTATGAAAAGTGTGATTGCCAGCTACCTTCCAGTAAGAACCACATCCAGCATTCAAACAAAGTAAAACAAAATATAATGTTTTATACACAATCATCCACACTAGTTTAGCATTATGCTATCCCATTATTAAAATGTCTTATCAATAACGTTCTATGAGGACTATTAGTTTAAAGTAATGTGTACCTTGGTGAAGATAACAGAAAAAGTGATGAAACAATAGAGGAGGAAAATGTGTGTGTGCGTGTGTGTGTGTGTGCGTACCTATATAAAGGTCACTGCCCTCAGGAGGCAGCACCATGGACGCAGGTGTCTGTGTCACTGATGTGAATCCATCAGCCTTCATCACTTCAGCGCGTAGAAGACCAACTTGACAGCAAGTCAGAATTAATTTGCCCGCAGCTGGGAAATTATTTCAGCTGCGCTCGTCAGGAGGAATGATGAGATGAAAGGCAATAAGACATGAGCAAATATACACACTTTGTAGTGTTATTCTATATGGACACGATAACCAACAGCCGACATTTTGAAGCTTTGCCAGATTTTTCAATTCAGTGCACAGGTTTATTTTGGACGGTCTTGATTTGATGTAGGTTGAAATTTGACCCCATTTATAAAAAATAAAAGAAATCGCAGCAAAAACAAGATTCAACCTGGGCCTTGATATTGCCACTACATTCCCTAATCCAACAGAAGATTGCAGTTCTCTGTCAGATAAAATGTGCACCCGAAGAAAAAAATAAACTGAATGTGGCAAAACTCTGAATGTGAAAAATCGGAGAAGATTGAGCTGGAGTGGTGCACAGGTTGCTGTACTACTTCTTATGTAGAGGTTTAAGAAAAAGAAAACAAGTAGAAATGCTTCATCACCTCGAGACCTGGAATGCATATCCTCCATCATGCCAAACACCTCGAGCGATATAAAATTGAACAAAGTGGGGCAACTCTAAGCAACACATTCAGGGCCCACGGGCAGATAACAACATCAGCAAAGAACAACCCAACCGCAGACTTTCCCATCACTCAGTCGGTTATCCAACCATGAAAGGGGGCCTTTCATAGAAACACCCAGAAAACAACAGCCAGAAATAGAAACGAGCAGCTCCTTATCACTGTTCAGTCAATGGTAAACAGACACCTATGAAAAGAACGACTGAAGCACTTGACTGTATCACTCCGCCTTTCCCCTCAGGGGGTAAAGAGCACAATAGGAGCAACAAGAAACATTAAATATAGTCAACTTTTAAGAGTCTTTAAAGCTATAACAAGTGGAGGAGTACACACAATAGTTCATCTCTTATGGCCCAGATGCATAAAACCCAGCCCCCTCTATAAAGTACGAGCACATGAACCCACCCCCCGCCTTCAACCCACTAAGCATGCTGACACTTGAGAGGGCGGCACCTCTCTTCTGCACACAGAAAGCCATCTCTGGCCCATTCACAGCTCTCGGCTCTATTCTTCTCCGTAGTAAAAAGCAATCTGAAAAGGAGGGAAGAGGCCCTCTTCCATTTCATTTGGCATGAAGCAACCAAAGAAGAATATTCTCGTCCCGGCTTAGAAGTTTCTCATGTAGCCTGAACTTGTTGTGCACGAGATGTCAAGAAAAACACAATTCGTGTACGAGTTTATCACAGGTTCGTGCTCTTTTACTTCGTACGGTCAGCTCTGGGAAATGTCACAATTGCACAGAGGCAACAAGAGCGGACGGCAGTGAGATAGCAGCCTTGATGGTGGAGAACACAGCGTCTATTATATCAGTCACAGAACACACACACACACACACACACACACACACACACACACACACACACAATCAGCTGGCATTGTAAAGAAAGTGCACTACGAACCTGCTGGACAACCAAGTCGAGTTAAACTGCTGCCTCCGAACCTTCCTCTTCAGTTGTGATCCACCTGCACTGCAGCGAGTCCTCTGCCTGTACTGTTCTCTCTCACTCTCTCCTTTTCTCACTCTCTCTCTCTCTAACACGCCTTTCCCATTGTAGATGAATGCAGTGTAAAACTGTTGCGCCGGCTGCCCTCTTTCCTTCACGCTCCTCCTACAGTTTCTCCCTCTCACCCCCCCTCAGTGCTCTGCTTTATCTGGTTCTGTGCAGAGAGCTACACAGACAGAAAACACAACTTATCTGCTGCACGAGCTGCAGAGGAGTAGTAGCCAGCATGCGGAGAGAGGCTGTGGGTGATGATGGTGGTGGGGGGTAGAAGAGGGGACAAGAAGGGGGAGGGTCAAACCTGATTTAAATTCACACAGGAGTGAGATGACAGGGTCCCGTCCCCTCAGGGGGCTTCAGTGAGCGTTTGTGGAAAAGACCTTCGAATCATTTCAGAAATAAAAACACTTGAGTGGATTTTTTCCCTCCGTCTGTTATTTCATTCTTCATCCCATTCCCTGTCATCTTCACTAAACCTTCTTATCCACCCCCTCTTTTCCTTTGAGATCAAACTTTTAATTAAAATTTCTCCTCTCCCCTTCATCATTGTTGCTAAATTTCCCAAAGTCCTTGGCGAGACAAAAAGTGAAAGGCCAGTTTCTTTCAGCAAGGTTTGACAAGAGCCCCTACCCTTCCCTTACTTTCCCTCCACTAAAAGGGTCCCTCCCTCCCTATTATTCCTCCAAAAGACATCAAACACTTTCCCTGATAGCAGCTTAACAACCTCCTCATGTGAGGAATTTCGCCTACATACAAAAGAGTTTGGAGGAGAATTTGACCACAACAAAAATAGGTATTTGCTGGTATTTAGAAATTGGGGGATTTGCGTGGAAAACATCAAGATACTGAATATTTTGTGAGCTTTCAGAATACACAGGCAAAGCCGAACCATGCTTTGTCCTTTAAAAGAATAGTTTGACATTTTGGGAAATATGCTTATTCACTATCTTGCAGAGAGTGAGACAAAAAGATTGACCACTTTCATGCCCTATGCTAAATATGAAAGGTGAGCCAGCATGCAGGTAGCTTAGCTTAGCATAAAGAGGGAAACAGCTAGCTTGTAGAAGTAGTCTGGCACACAACACTCCATAATTCGATGAATTGTCCTTTTTACATTTTGGTTTTTGCACAGAGTAAACAAATAAGATATAACATGTTAATTAGTGAGTATTAAAAGGTGCCGGTGTAGAGATTTATGTTACCCTTGGACAGAGCCAGGCTAGCCATTTCCAGTCTTTATGCTAAGCTAGGCTAAACTAAGCCAACTGGTTTCTATCTCCACCTTCTTATTTACTTTACAGACAGAGAATGGTATCAATCTTCTCCTTTTCCTTTCGGCAAGAAAGCGAACATGCGTATTTTCCAAAATGTCAAAACTATACTACACAAGCTCAAAAACACATTATTGGTCAAATGTTGAATACTACTTGTTGGTGGACATTGTGGGGACTATATGTCCTACAAGAGGACAAGTAATATGTTTTAGTGTCGTCACATTATTGTGGTTAGGTCAATTTGTTAACTGGGGTGATATAGAAAGAGGCCAGAGGAATGACATTAAATTAGCATGTGAAAGGCTCAGTTACTGAATCACACTGACTCGGCTGTCCAAAGTTCAACCAAGAAGGCATCTTCACATTTCATCCTGAATAACTTCTCTGCATGAAGCACGTCCAGTCTCACCAGAGAGAAACAAAGCCCATCCTGCACACAAGCTTTTATGGACATTTCATGCGTGGGTTTTTAAGTTATTGTGAGCAGATTGATGTTGAGGAAAATCATTTTCCAAGAGGCCATAGATTTATCAGAGTTCTGTTTAGAAGAACTTAAATGGGCATCGGCTGACATTTAACTTCCCTTATGTAAAGAAATGGTTGGTGTGTGTCGTTTATGGTCAGTCAGAGCAACAAACAAATCTCAAATGAATTTTTAATTGCTGCTTCCTTGAAAACGCTTCCACTTGGAGGGTAAAAGCTTAGCTTTATTGCTGACTAGCACAGAAACAGGGCAGACAATAATTATAGGAAGCAAAAATACATATATACGGCAGAAGAAGCAAGTGAGCCAGCAGAGACTAAATCAATTCAGAATCAATTATTCAAGCTGAGAGAGGGGGATTATGGGAAGACACACTCTGGCCAAGCTACTGTATACCCAGCTGTCAATCTCTAAGTGGCAGGGATTCCCTGCTTAATCTGCTTGTCTGTGCGGTGAGTGTGGTTTTATGTTTATCAAACTTCGTCTAGGAGGAGAGGATCAATCCCTTGCCAGAGATGAAGTGAATCTCCCACACTGGAAACTATTTTATGGTCGTGTGTTGAAGATGCACTGGAATAACCGGCATCCTCAGTGTTGTCAGGAAAAAATTGGAGCCGACAGCTAATGGCTCACGTTTGCAGAGAAATCTCAAAAAGTGTAAAGCCCTGCATTGTTACACGACCGTATAAGATGGACTTATTGTTACCCCCGCCAAGGAAGTCATGTTCTCAGCTCGGTTTGTGTGTATGTTTGACCGTTTGTTCTTCTTGCTTTATTGTCCTAATAGGGAACGTTTGACTTGAAGCAGGATTACGGAAAAACTACTGGCACGATTTTCATGAAACTTTCTGGAAGGGTGTAGCATGGGCTGAGGAACATCCCATTTAAGGTTGGAGTGGATTCGGATCACGTAGCGGATACATGAATTATGTTTCACTTTCGTTAGCATTGCGAGGCTTTTGTGGCGCATTCATGTGGTGTCGGAATAATCGGAAATTAATAGTTCACGACTGGAAAAATTCACGTGAACAGCCCCCCCTCAAGTCGGAACAACAACTCGAAAACAGCCATCAGCGTGTTGTTTAAACGGTCCGTGCAATAAAATACAATATTATTAAAGAACCAGCACCACATCCACTCTCAAGGTGTCCCTGAGGCTCTGTCACACTGTGCATACCTGTCCCAGAATAAACCTCGCCCTCTGGCCCCCCCGCTGGATGCTTGGTCTAACATTAGCACATAGTTGAGTGAAATGTGCGGCGGCCCGGCAGTCTCCATTGGTTAAAAAGGGATGCACGTCTAGATTATTTATGAGCGAGTTGTAATTTTCTACAGTACCTCCTTTAAGGAGTTCACATGTTCACTTTTTATTTGGTCCAAGAACTAGGAACAATCATAGTTCTTCGAACACTGTTTTGAGAGACTTTTTTTTGTTGTTGCTCGATTTCAGAGTAGGTACTCTTCCAGCACAAGAGGAAACCTTGAGTGTACGTGTACGATGATTGGTCGAACACTTGAGCCAATGCAGCGCTGGCAACCGGCATTTTTAAAAACATGTTAGCCGTATAAACAACAGACAACACTAATAACTGTGAAAATGGACTAAAACTATCGATCCATTTGTCCGTGTTAAGTCCAGGATTTACTGAGCATATAAGTGAGTTTGACTCGTCAGCGGCAGGGTGGCTTACGTCACTTCACGTCACCTTTTAGCAGAGTGAATGCAAACAGAAAAACAGTGCTTGGTGGTCTGTAGTTCTCAGGTTTGGTCGAATAATGCCTAATGTTCATATTGTATGAATTCTAATTTTGTACATTCTTGTTACATGTGACAAATATGTAGCTTTTTCCTAATCAAAAAACAAATAAGTACATAGCCAGCAGCGGTAGAGAAAGCCATTCCCACAGAATTGCAGCTTTACCAGAACAAACAATAAATGAGTTTGTTTCCTCATGAAAGGGAAAAAAATGTTCCTAAAAATCAGATCAAGCGGCTAAAAGGAAAGAAAAAAAAAATAAAAATCACATAATATCTCATCCCAAGATCCAACTCTGTGCACGCACAGTGAATAAACCCTTTATATCCCTGCTGATACGATAGGATAGCAAAGCAATGCAACTGCTGACGCAAGCTGAAATCCCCTGAAAAACCCGGAGGAAGTGCTGGGATTCACCTGCAGTGGCCTATTGGCCTGCGTCCAGCATTGGAAATAAGGTACGCATGTGGAGTAGTCGTAGGTTCACATCACAGCGACTTTTCCATTTAGAAATATGAGCCATATGTTGTCAAACTGTACGGATAATGCAGAAATTATTTGTGGCAGCCATAGTGGAGAATATTGTGTATGCGCGCTTTTGACCGTATAGAGCTACAAACAGCATGGGCAGAAAGTAGAGGAAGTGCATGTTATTTCATTATAAATGTTATTTGTAAGCATTATTCAACAAACTCCTTCAGGAATCTATAAGGTTTCTTATGGCTCTACATGCTGACACAATATGACATTGAATAAATAATTCCTTTGTATACGTCATACTTTTGTAAAATAACTAAACATGACAAAATGGCCCCAAGCACGCAGCTTTATTAATCATCCGGATTTATTTTTCCTTGTTTATTCACAGAATTTGGTCGACTGGAGTCCTGAGGCGACCTCCCCTCACAGTGTGGAGACTCTTGACCTATTTAGAGTGAGGGGCAGGGGTTCTCTTTAATTCCCTATGTTGACTGTGACACCATGTGACAGAGGTAAACAGGGTGTTTCAGGTAATGAGTCCATGTCTGACACAAGGTCAGGAGGTGCTCATTATGGTAAAAATGCACACAGTGACGGGGACATAAACTTCCCCTTGTGATAGTCAGAAAAATGTTTGCAACGTGTCCTCATTTGAAATGTAATAATCCAATTCTTAAAAATAGCGCCGAAGGCCTGCTACTCATTTGGAAAGAAAGAAGTTGGTAGCTTCATAATAGTGATGTCAGGTTAAGCAAAAGCACAAACGTCATACACCTTCAACAGGCCGTAAAAAATGTGAAAATTTAACCTAATCTCCCAGCACGGTCCAGCGGGAGCAGTTAAGACATAAAATCTCAAACATATCCGAGGAAAGGGGGGGTGGGGGGGCTGTGAGAGCCCCTTGTCGACAGGAGGCCCGGGCTGTAAGTCTGCCTGACTCCAGTGGAGACAGCGAGGGAACGATCCAGACAAACACAGCCTGCTGCCAAGCATCGTTACTTACAACACCGACTCCACAGCACATTTCCACTGCCAGCTGCCAGGTTCAGCGATGATATTAGATACAAAAAGAAAACCTTTTTTTGTAAAAATCAAATAAAAATAATCTCTCCTGCAGAGCAAATTAAATTAATTTGGGATGAGCTGTTGGAAAAAAAGAAGAAAAAAAAAGAAAAAAAAAAAAGAATTTGGACTTTTTCAGGGTGCTTTTTTCATGCATTACGACATAATGACTGAAGAGTGTAAATATTCTTGGGAATAATGATGTGTAATGGTGGCTGTCAGTAACCTTTAAATGTAGCTATGCGGCTAATAAAATAAAGCAGAATGATGTTTTGATGGTGGACTTTTTACTAGTTATAATGACCCTAGCAATTAAATGCTTTAAAATATATCTGGACCCTCTAAGCAGAGCTGGGCCACAATGAAGATAGCAAATCATTTATAGTGTTTGTTATAACCTGCTCCAGGTGTATGAAGTTTCCCCATTTAGCACTTGGGCCAATCAGGAACATCTACCTTCCAACTTGCTTTGTACATCAGTTACTCAGTTACCGTGAATTTGTGACAAAAACTTAGTTTTTCCTCAAATTCCTCTACGGTCAACGAAGAGTCAAAAAAGTTGACGGATTGAAGTAAATGAGGGCCGCGTTTAACAACAGCAAAACTATAATCAGAACATCCGTTTACAAACTCTCAACCAACTCGTGCAGTTTAATCCAAGTCTCATTTTTTCCAGTCGTGTGCTCACTACTTTCCAAACACATGCATTTGTTGCTAAGTATTCCTTTAACTAACGAAGAAGAAATGAAGTAAATGATGTGCTGGCATTACATGGTGCATTATGCAAGTGATCCTAAAGCAGTGCTTGCTCCATTACAAGTAGCAACACATCATACCCAAAATACAAATGTATTATATAATCTACACTGATAAAACCACACAGGCCTTGAAGGACTCACTTCGCCTGATAACGAAAGAAACTTGGGAATGCAAGGCTCAACACACAAAGAAAACAAGCATTTTAGGGTGGATTTTTCCTTTACGACTGACCTGAACACTGTCAGGTCATGTCAGACTTCAGCCGCAGAGGGCTGAGTTGCAACACTCCCGTCTCCTCGTCTTCCCTTTCCTGCAAGTCCATTTTCTCCTCTAGTGTCATGAGGAGGCTCTAATGAATCAGCCTATTGAGCCGGGCAGAACTGGGCACAGGCTTTGACACTGCCAAAGTGTGCGTGTGCACATGTGCGTGTGCGTCCAGCTTTCCCAGCCTCCCAGAACACAAAGCTGTCGTTTGTGGCCACTCAGCACTACAAAGGCCCCAGAGGCCACCAGAGCTGAAAGTGAATGTGCATGTGAGTAAGAGTCTCTTGCGACTGTGCCGTTTATATGCGTGTACACACACACACACACACACACACACACACACACACACACACACACGTTTGTGCCCCCCCCCCCCCCCCCCCATGCGTATGCATGCGTTTGCGGTCAATATGTGGCCACATACACCCCGTCTGCATTTCACTGGGATGCACCGAAAGATTACAAGATGAAATATCATGTGGCTCCGAACCAGTAAAACAAACTCGACCACCAAGCCGTGGCACACAGACAGACGGCCATGAAACCAGAGATAAGCGGCGGCTGCAACAAGACCCGAGCTCTCTCTCAGATCTTGACACGACTACAAACAGAGGCCGACAAATCACATCAAATATGGCTGTAAAACACAAAACCAAATGCAGTGCAAATGTAACGGACACAAACACGGCAACAACAAACTCCTCCTCTGGATGCTGTCAGCACTGATGAGTCACAGACGAGACAGCTGCTCTTTATCAGGAAAACACCCACTCTGATTATCATTAAAACAGTTTGACACTTCAAATCAGTGGGTGTCAGTCTTCAGAAAGACCACAATATCAATGTACACGGTCGCCACAAATCTGTCTGTCTGTCTGACTAAACAAAGCTTGAATTTCAACACGTAAATCATTTTTACACAATGGACAAGATTAACAAGAATGAACTAATACAATAAAGTAGTAATAAACTGAATTTGAGTTACGCTGGAGGGCTGGGTTGAACATCATTATACCATTATCCATGTCAGATGTGATTTTTTTTTTTTTTACCAAAGACTCTCCCTGACAGTCCAAGAACCACACGCCTTTTATTGTTTTTACCCTCTATAAAACCCATCGCTTTGGCTGGATCCTTACAGTCTTTATGTTTCTGTATCACTGCCTGTGCCCACCAGCAGCTGCAGTAAGAAAAAAAAAAAAAAAAAAAGCTATAATTCAAAACCTCCTTTGTCGTCCAGATTCTCCCAGTAGTCTCCACACTGACGCCGGATAAGTATTTCTGTTGACTTGTCTGACTGTGTGAGTGGGAGATACATCCTGAGTCGAAGAGAGTGGGACTGTATAGATTCACCATATGTGTGCACAGATCCTGAGCTGCACCCATATGGACAATTATATAGGTTTAAAATGCACCGGGAGGATGCATTTTTGCATTGCAAAGTATCGAATTGCTCTACATTGTGAATTTTAAAAAATGTATGACGGATGCAAATGGCAAGGTAGATGCAGGCAGAAATCCAGAAAACGTGTAGGATCAATAAAACAACGTGTATGTTCAGGTTCCTCTCCGTGTGGAACTAAATAGGGATTAAATAAAGTGGGGCATCGGTTTTGTCTACGTGTATACCTGCGTATGTAATTGCAATCAACGAAAGCTACGAATCAAAATGACTGAAAATGTATCGCTATGTTTGCATGTTTTCTGCATCAGCTTGAATTGGCTTTAATAATCATATTACAGCCTGTATTTGTATCCCTGTGTTTTTCTTATCAATATGTTACAGACCAAACTTTTAAGAGGGATGTCTGAAAAGCTTCACCTGTTTTGCGCTGACAGTAACACTTTTGAAAAAAATGCAGATTCATGTCAGTATCAGCGGATGTGTGGAGAAACACCACATACCATATTGGTGCACCCCTAACTGAAAAGAAGTACGTTTCAACTGGCAAAGGAATTTCCATCATCACTGATCCCTGATGAATTTACCAACCTCCGCTGCGTATGTGTGTGTTTATATGGAGACAGTTATGCGAGTGGCTGCCGTGTGTGCTTTGGACCAGCAGGGAGATGAGAACAGCTGTGATGCCATCCAGATGACTGGAGAGGAGACGGCAGGCGGTCAGCATCAGCATCAGCGCCAAGTCAAACCAGCATCTCAGGTCACAGAGCTGATTAACTTCATCAACTATTCAACGCGGTACAGTTATCCGTGAGGATGGAAGTCTGGAGGTCCGTAAAGCTCCTCCCATCGATCATTGCTTCCAAACTGCCAATGGCAATAACAAAAAGGCAATTAGCTTTAAGGCTGAATAATTAATTGAAATCGCAACATGGCTTACCGCAATTTTCAAATGGCAGGAGGATCATTATTTGTCATAGGTGAAATGTGTTAAAATACTATTTTTAAATGAAATATAATCGAGCTGCAGAAATGTCTCCGGCTCGCAAACCATATTCTACAATCAAAAATAAATAAATCTTTGTTTGGTAAAAATCACACCATGATCATTTTAACATATATTTTTTAAATAAAATTGAGAATAATTATGTAATTGCTACTCCCTCTAACAGCGCAAACATATCACAATTGTAAGATCAGTCAAAAATAATCTCAATTAGATATTTTTTCTAAAACGTTCAGCCCTGTTTACTATGAGAGCAAGCAGATTCTAACAAGCCACTGAACTCATATTTCTTCTTTAATAACTCATTGTAAATGACATTACAACCAGGTGCATGACATCAACAGGGTGAAGCAGCCAGGACCGGGCTGCACATGCACGCTAAGGCTTTTAACAGAGTCAGAACATGAGGAGACTTTAAATGAGGGCGAAGGGAGACGCTGACGTCTCTTTACTGCCTTGCTGAGTAGAGGACGGCCTGTCTTACTGGAGGAAAGAGGCGAGACAGAGAGGAGGCGCACACACTCAAAGTACAAGGATGGAAACACACAAGTAGAGACAGAGGAAAGACAAAAGAAAAATAACAAATAAAACTTACAGAGATAGACAATGAGCAGTGGAAAGTTTTGACCTTGGCTTCCAGTAAAGGGTTTAGCAGTCATATGGTTTTATATCTGTATTCTCTTTCTTTGTAATTGTTTTGCTTGGCCCCTCAACTTTTTTTTTTTTAGCATTCCTTGTAGTGCAGACACCCTCCAAAGCCTCAATAATGCCTAGTCCTTTCTTTTTCTCTTACTTGTTGTGTCTTTGTAACCTGGTGATATGGATACCTTGACTACTTTATGCGATGCAGAGCGTTTTGCTCCATCACTGTCAACCTCTATCATGGACATTAGTCACGTAAGACCGGCTTACAGGAATGGTTAGCTGGAGAGAAAGAGAAATCAAGGACTTGTAATGTTTTTTGAGACATATTATAATTAATATCATAATACAGATAATTAGCAATTACCCTCAGCTATATCGAGCATTTTAGCTTCTTTCAGCACAATGTTTTGGTTTTATGGCTCACAATTTTACCGTTTCACCACTCTCATTGGGGTCATTTTCAGTGAAAAACCTTCGATAAACCAACTGTAAGCTACCTGCCCAACGCCCAAAAGCAGACACACAGAGTTAACGACCAGCAGGTGAACATAGTGGAGAATTTAGCAGCTAAAGAGACATATATTTCCCTCAGGAGTTCAAACCGAGCAAAAAGAGAGTGAATATTGGACACAAACTCGACTCCAAATGAATGATAATGCTGCTCGCTGTGTAAACAAGCAATTGTTTGATTAGATGTTCCCAACATCAACTTTATAAAAAAGGTAATGAATGTTGTGTTTACAGCTTTAAAGAAAAGCACAGGGTGAACGATTGACTTGACTCACTGACACTAAGTTTCATTATTACTAGTGTGTCAACGTGTCAAAAAGGCCAACACACTTAACCCTGTTTAATTGTGTGTATTACTTCTGAACTCTGCCATCAGTGCAGGATAAACCAACTCACTAAGAAACTCATTAAGGGATTACAGCAACAGCTGCTAATCCACTTTCTATTGTGGTGTAATTTATAAATGGAGCATTAGGAGCTCAGTCAGATGGCTTAGCCGTCGTTTGGCCAGTAAATGACAAACATGTCCGGATCACAAAGCCGTCAGCCCCAGTGGGAATCCTATGGCAGACTCCTTGTTCATAATTACACTGAATCAAAACAACATTAGTTGTAAAGTTTGAACTCACTTATTGAGTCAAGTTATTAAAAGGCACAATGAGTGAGATTTTTCAGTTGCGGTTTGTAAACAGAGCATCTATCAGGTGAAAACCAAGCCCAGATTCACTGTCATTTAGAACGAGCTTTTTCTGCTGGCGTTTTATTTCATTTTTTTTTTAGGGCTGTGAGCGCCATTTTCATAGCTTCCTGTTGGATGCATGCTTACGTTCTGGCACCTGGTTGTTGCTATTTTTTTTTTATTATTATTTTTTTAATTATTAAATAAAGGTTGACGCTCAGAAACGTCCCAAACACAGGCAGGATCTATGCATGCAGACACAGACACTGCCACACACACACAATTGCTGATTTATTTATTTTTTTTTTTTTTTACTAGGCACCGGTTTTTTTAATTTTTTTTATAGAAAATCCTATTTATTGTGCCTTTAAATGAGCCAATGAGAAATTTTGAAATCTTCTCACGACAAAAAAAAAAAAAAAATCCATGTGATTCCAAAATAGAACAGTGTGTCCTTTGTACACGATGCCCTATAGAAAGAGAGCGCTTATAATGTGACACTTTCACCTATTTAAAGCTTGTATTTCATTGTAAATGTACACATGCATGTGTATTGGAGACACATGGAAAGTAGCCCATTCCCAATCCCGGTGTGTGCAATATCATTCGACATGCTGGTCTAAATATAAATCGCAGTTTTATCAGGTAGCAGGAGCAGCCGCAGCACTAATCAGAGTCATGCTAATAGAATCTTGAAAACAACTAAAGCTCTCAGCAGCTAAACCTGGTGAGGGTTCAAATACTCCCACACAGGGATCAAGTACCCAGATATGAGTCGCCTAGCTCAGTCTGGACTCCGGGAGGACACATTCTGAGACACGTCAGCAGGCATAGCCACATTTTCCTTTTGTTGCTCCTGTCCTCGCAAGCCCTGAACCTGACGGATCTGCCAAACTGGGAGTGAGAGGACGAGAGAGACACTCTAAAAGTATCTGACAGAGAAAGAGGGAGAGTGGTAGAGTGAGATAAGACTGAGACAGTGAGGCAAGACAGGTAAAGAGACGACAGAAAGAGGGGGAACAGACGGAGACGACCCTTCTCAACACGGTGTCCCTTATAACACATTGCTTGACAGTCGGAAGTGAACATACTGACACTGCAGAGACAGATAAACGGAAAACAGGAGACAAGATACTGAGGGGCCTCGAGGAGGGAAAAAGGGGAGACCAGAACCACAGAGAGAGAATGGGAATCAATAAAAATGTATGAGATGTTACACAACTGTGTACAAAACAGACTGAAGCAAGCAGGTACTGCTGCAAAAAAATGCGATTATGTCAGTAGAGTCTGACAAGTGAATTTGTCTAAGGAGGGAAATGCAACATTTCTCAAAAAGATGGAAACGAAGCCTGGCAGCTGTGGCTTATGCAGCAATTAGCGGGAAAAGCTATGTAATCATCAAATCCTCAAAAAGGTTCAAATAAATACACGTTCTCCCAATATAGAGCTGGTATGGCTGACTAATAGCAAGGGTAACTACAGTAGGTTAGGCTCGGAAGATGTTGGAATGAAAGATAAAGTGCTTCAGCCAGCGGTAGTAAAGTGTACTTAAACCATCCAATTCTTTACAATAGCTGCAGCTGCCACTGCCATCAGGAAGTGTTGCAGTGTAGTGGCACTTCACATGCCTTGCCTTCAATAAGCAAATCCTCTGTAGCAGTATTAGAAGCTAGCACGTGCACAGACTCTTCATGTTTCTTGTGCTTGAACAAATCCCCCAGAATGTCATTTAAAATGCTAGTTCCATCCAATTCCCATTCATACAACAGTTGGTAAATAAAGCGGTTCGCAATCTCGCTCTTTCCATGAGCTACTGACAAAATAAATGAGAGTTTTGACAATCCCAGAAAAATACTTGTACCATGAACCACAGGAAAGAATAATTTATACATTTTTATATATATATATATAGAAAGGGAGAGAGAGACAGAAAAAGACCTGTCACTATTTCCTTTTCAGGATAACTTCCAACACAGTAAAATGTCTGGCCAGAAGCAGTTTGTAAGCTTACCACTGACCAAAGCTGTGTCATTTATACAAGGCTCTCTGAAAACAGCTCACTATAATTCTCCATTTACCTTCTGTGTCCTTGAGGAAAACCAAAGAGGAGGGCGGAGGCGTTTGGACCGAACCAAAACTTCAGTCAACACTTCCATTTCATTTCCCATCAACTGGGAGTGTTATGGCGTAAAAGAATAATGCTGCGCCTTTAAATGCAGTTGACAGGTGTTTTAAAAGCTTTAGCAGGAGATGAAATGGCGCATGTTGATGTAGGAATTCTTACCTCTCAGGCGACTGCTCAACGTCTCGCCAACTAGAACAAAAACAGACACAAACACATCATTACTTTCGGCATCAAAGTCTTCTGGGAGCTGTTACAGCTATCCACTAAAACGTGCGTGTCTGAGGTGAACACATCTGTCACACTTGGAGGCAGACACGTTCATTCTCTTGAAATATTATTTACTCATTGTGTGTTTTTTTTTTTTAAGTTTGTAATGCCAAGATACAAAAACGCAAATTAGCCTGGCATGAGTGAAACAAAACTCTGAAATTAAAAAGGACAGCTCCCATAATAAAGCCTGAAACCTTTTCATCATCCTTGAAAACTCTGCATGCTCTGTAATTCAGCATATTTCACAAAAAATCTAATTAAAAAGAAGATATGCAATGTCAGCAAACACCTGTAATCCTTCTTTATCATCTGGTGACATACAGTAAATGAATTTATGTTACATATACATCCCCTGCATTAGGTGCCTTATTATGCATACAGGCCAAATTACAAACCAGCTGCCGCATTTGATACAGCAGACCTTTTAACCAACCAAGTTCTTTACAAAAGGGAACGCTAAATGCCTTTTTTCTTCTCTTATGAATCATTTCCAGGGGGGGGGACTCCGCGGATATTAATAACCATGTGGTCCAAGTGTTGCATTTATTTTCATTAGGCTCCCCCTACGGTCTGTACACTACAGCAACATCTGTCACCTCTGGATGTGGCTCAATAGCTGCCCATGTACATTCGCTGCACTGTAAATTCTAACAAGAGTGCATAGCCCTCAATGCGTGTGTTCTCGGTCAAAGCGGTCAGAAGTTTCCACTACGGGGAGCGGGCTGTGCTGTCGCGCTGTGCTGTTGGCTACATGGAGCGGCGGGCGGTCTCAGGGACTCGGCCTGTACCCTTGATAGTTATCTATGTCATCTGCACAAACACCAACTGTGTCAACACCAGGGAGCATGGCTCGCCGTAGGAGAACACGAGCGCTATTGATAGCATGTGAGATGTGTTATTGCTGAGGGAGCTGCGCCTGCATTCCATTATAATGATAATTGACTACTGGGAATTCTGGGATTTCTCCAAAATAACACATAAAAATATATTCCAAAATATGCGTATAAAAGAATTATGGAACAATGAGCTTCATACAGGAAGCGTTGCAAGAACAAACTTCTTATTCTTTTTTTGTTCGTATTCCACCCTTTCTTCTTAGTTTGTTAGTACCCATTGATCAGATTTCTCACATTCTGGAGACGTTATATATACTATAATCTCTCATTATTATTTAATTTAAATTTTGAAGAGCGTGTGTGTTAGTTAGCAAAGCAGCTGTTTTTTTAATACTCTCATATATTCTTACAATTGTTTCCAGCCAGTTTTATCAAACCAGGGAAATTATCTTCAATCTCTATAAGAGCGAAGCCTTCAGAGACCGACTTGTGAGTCTACACTCTGGTAAGAGCAGATTTGGATGGTTAAGAACGTTCGATGCATCTGGAGTTAACTTCTCTTATTTCTATAAGTCCAAGAGAAATTTAAGACAATGTTGCTGCAAGAGGCCCAATGTGTTGAGAGAACAATCTGCGCAGCCACAAATGATAACGTGATTGTATGAATCCACGGAACTCTTGGTTTGTAGCAGAAACAGCCAAAAGCTGAATGTTGCACGAGTGTGTGCAGTAAAAATGATGCGGGCACAATGACTGGAAGTGTTGGTTACTTCTGGGAGTTGTGCGAGAGGTTGCAGAGCACCTGAAATGTGAAAATCCCCAGCTCGCCCAGGAGTTGTGGAAACACACTTTCTGGCTTTCCACGCTGGCGGAATTACCAGGAATTGAAACCACCTGCGAAATCTGGTGGTGATTGTTTTTCATGTTAGTGGAGGGGGAGAAATGAATTTTCCTTCAGGTGTGGAATGACAATGAGAAGTGTGAGAAGCATGGAGCTCGCTGACAGCAAGTCTGCATTCTTTCATCACTCGGACCTAATTAGCCATATAAAAAAGCATGAGCTGCCAGCACATCACTAGGTTTATTGGTGAATGCCTGACAGACAAATCCAGGGATGAATTTAGCAGAGATTTGGAATGCAGATTCTACATCGATCTCAGCTTGGTTATCTATGCAGACACAGCCTATTTAGACCTAGATTCTTGTAACCCGATGTATGCAGCCTGTGGATAGTGGACTTCCGTTTCCAACTGGCATCCGCATCAATGTCTCAATTTCCGATGTGTCTCGATTGACCACTTGCTGGTCGGCTGGGTCTCAGGAGGTAGAGCAGGTTGTCCAACAATCGCAGGGTTTGATCCTGATGCTTAGGCAAGTGCCTTGTGTGTATATACAGTATATATACACACATAGACAAAATAATACTAGCACTTCAACAAGGTCCATGATCCCTCACCAGCTCATACGTAGAAAACTGTAGAGTTGCATATTAAACAGAGTTCCCCACCATCTGTACATTCTGGGGTCAACCACCACTATAAAGTAGCATGTTTGCTCTCACCCTTAAAAATCGGACGACCAGAATGAATTGTATCGTTAACTACTGGCCACTGCACTTGACATACTTATTAGTGCCCTCATGCATTGTGAAGCTTTCAAGTTTTTGCGAAACGCCTTCGCAATGGCATGGCATTCCTCGCCATGAAACAGGAAGTTGATGTAATTTCTCCGTACATTGTCCAATCTGCTTGAAACTTGGAGTGCTTCATAAGAATCCAGGCCTGACGACATCCGCACGAACACATTGGGCCAGTCACGGTGCCATTTTCCTACTGGAAGCAGGAAAAGTAGTGCCATCTACTCCACAGAGTAAATAATAGTGTACTCCTTCACGCAGTGTCCAGTGGTCGTAACGAGCTGGCACACACGCCGATGAGCACGTGGGGCGAGGGCCCTTTCATTGCTGCTTGCAGCTGTAATTATTTTTTCTTTTGGGTGAGATGCAGATAGACAAGGAAAACCAGCACAGTTACATAACAACCTTTTCTGCTGACTGCTATGGTGGCCACAGTGATTTGGTGGATGTGACTGTCTAGCCACACAGCATGGCCCCATTCGGCCTCATTATATAAAATCCAGACAAATTCAAAGTGGGTGTTTTTTTTATTTTTATAAACTAGTTATTGCTTTAGCTATATTAGGGGAGGTGAGGTCATTTCTAAAAAGAGAGAAAGCCCCTCAAAGTGTTTTGTGACCTAAGCTCCAAGAGACACCACTTTGTTAAAGAAAAAGGGATGAGATGAGTGTCGACATTTCTTGCTGTCTTGTTAGTTTTGCCACAGTGCCACAACAATCCCAACAACTCATTAATCTGATTGTGTCAGACGGGTTAAGAGAGGGGACGTTGGAGCTGCAGGGTCCAGTCTTCAGACTTCAGAGCCGCCAATCTCTGAGGACACGGTGGTTGGAAACGGAGTTCATTCAGATGTATGCGAGGAAGGACAGGTGAGCCTTTCAATGCTAGTGCCGATGTGTGTGACTTGTGACTTTGAAATTTAATGAGGATAAGTGAGTGAGATAAGGAGACTGACTGAAAGGGAGGCTGAGCTACTCAAGAGCTAAAACGTCTAATTCTAAACTGACTGGCAAAACTATTTAATTGAGCCTAAAGCAAAAGCAGGCGTCTGTTAGAATCTGTTTATCTTCATCAGTGGTAGATAAGACAGTCTGTCTGTTCATCAGCAGATGAGATTTTGTAAAATATAGTTTGAGTGTGAAAATTAACACATTTATCAAAGTAATCACACATGGGCATGATGACAGCATCCTGCCACGATAGCTTCGTAAGGCAACAACGGCACACGGGTGGTGGCAAGCCTGATAAAAAAAAAATTCTCAAATACAGTCAGCTTTAAAAAAAGGTAGGTAAGGTAGTTAATTGTTTTAAGTTTAAATTCTGGCATATCTTACAGATTGAACCTTTAATTTGACGGCATGCCACACAAGCTAGTAGACAAAGTCAAACCCTTCTCATAGTAAATCAGCTAGCATGTCAGCAAATACTACATTTAACATGCCGAGCATTTATATGAAATGATCTCTTCCAAAGTTGAGATTTGGTTCCTGATCTTGCCCATTTTTTATTGTATGCATGTACCTTGCTGCCCGACTAAAGAGTAGATGTCAACAGAAAGCAGAATTTCCACCTGGTAGCAGTTTTGTCAGATGGTGTGATTCTGTCTGTGCTGATGTCCACTCTAAAAGCCCCCTAATCTGACTACTGTTGACTCTGCTTTATAGAGACTTGTGCGTGTGTGTGTGTGTGTGTGTTTCCACCTTTATGCTACTGCTGCCCATAAATGTCTACCACATTAGTCGCTTGTTACACTTCCAACAAATAAGTCATTGCAGAAAAGGACGTGAAATGCAAATAGCTTAGTAATGAACAATCAAATTAAGATATATAAAAAATGGAATATGCTTCAGTAGTGAACAGCATACAGTAAAACGCAGTTATGGAAAACAATTGTTTTCCTTGAAACTAAAGCAAAAAAGACATTTCATCCCAGTGGAAAAAAAGATGCAAATAGAGTTGAGTTAAGATGTAAATGAAGAAATTAATACATAGTAACCCAACTGTATGGTTTGAGTTGCTTTGCAAGTCAGTTATTCACCCATTCCTACTGCACGTTTGTGGCTGCAGAAACTGGGCTATTGTGCATTGCCTTACAAATGTGCAAATTGACTGCACAGCTGATGGAAGCCAGAGGTGTGAGGTGAATATGCGGGATCTTATCTTGCAGTAATTTCACTGGAGAAAACAGCAGCATGAAAACAGGCAGGTACTAAGTACTAAAGTAGGTAAACACAGCTGCTCAGGTCTGGAAGCATGCACACAGTATGCATGTGCAATATGAGTTCTGGCCCACATATAGTGGGTGGACGTGTACAATCTAATCTATTTCAATAATCTGCAATAAACACAACCGTGTCTTTGTGACACAACACGAGATATTTTGTGGGATTTCAATAACATGCACCCTTCATCTCTTCATCCCCATCACAAGAAATTAGCAGTGTTCTCTTCATACTGCCAACAACCTCATTTCACAAGGAGAACCCCACCCATCAACAAACACAAAGATACTTAAAGCACCGCAGCCACTTTTCAGATATGTTTCCACTGTACAACAGTCGATATTTTACACAACCTCAGAGAGTTTGTCTTGTGGATGGAAACTTCGTTATTAACATACAGAAACCAAGTAAAAGGTCAAGTGTAAATGTCGCAAATGCGTAAACCTTTAATACAAATAAACCTATAGTTTCCTTAGCTCATTCATTTGAAAATGATCCAACACTTCTAAACAGGGTTGTACTTTTTTTTTTTTGGTGGTTGCGATACTCTTCTGGTAAGGACTACGCACATGCGTCATACACACTCACAAACACAGACCCCAGCCCAGCAGGGACCTCACCATCCCAGACCGGCTACATGATCATCTAATTTGGATAATTACCAGAGAAATAACTTGTTTGGAGGAAAAGAACACGACGCAAGCTGCAGAGGAATTTTGGGTAGAACGGCGATACTTTAACTAAAGTGTCACGAGAGAACTCCCTGCTACAACTGAAGTTATGTTGGACTAAACCTTGTGGTCTGGACAACAGCGTCAGTTAAATACTTAAGATGAAACTGTAAATGCACAGTGATTAATACAAGACGGCCCTTCAACAGGTTGTGTGTGTTAATTGTTCTCTATTGTTTTGGTGAGATGGCACAACCTTCCGCTCTCCCCCTCAGGTCGATCTGTGTTCAGTGCTCCCTACAAAGCCTTTCTGAACACATCACCCGGACAGCTGTATTAACAGGAAGAGAGCCTCGCTGAATGATGAGTTCAGGCAGAGTACATGACATGACTAGCCTGGAAACAGCCCTATTAAACACTCACTTTTGTTTTCATTTGTTTTATTAATAATAACAATTTGAAAATGTGACACAGTATTAATCACATGGGAGGTCGGGGGTCGTGTTCGGCCGTACGACAGCGCCTCTGAAGCCGATACAGATTCAGAGATTTGCTCAATGGCATTTCAGCTGGGTCAGTGCTTGATGATGGGACAGTTTTACGAGTTGTAAAACTGAAGGATGCCACGGTCCAACCATGCTGCCGAAAATAGTTGGAAAGAACAATAATGTCTACTACTCAGACACAAGTTGTGCTACTGTTAATGAGATCACCGATTGTCGGAAAATATCCTTTACATTCATATAAAGTCCCTCATTTAAGATGTGTCAGAAAAAAAGGTCACCATGTGACATTATTTTTAGGAAAAGAGAAAAGCTTGCTCCCATCATTAAGTTACGTAACTGTTTTTAGCTGCTAGCTAGCCAAGCAGCTACCATAGCTGAATAAACTGCTTCAGGAAGTACTGCAGCATTCGTGTGGCATCGGAAACATCCGACAAATTCCGGACTAAAAATTAGTAAACGGCCCGGCCTGTCAAGTCAGAACAACTCGGAAAGTCGGCGGAAATTGTGGTACATGACTTGCCGAGTTGACGTCGTATTACACAGAAACATATCGGACGATAATAATTTGAAAAAAGGCCGTTGATGGTAAGAAACGTTTTTATTAATTCACGTATTGCATATCAATTTTTTGCACACATGTCATTTGTAATAGGCATTAGGTTGTAACCGTTAGGTGCGGTCCACGTAGAGTGACCCAGATTAGATAGAACATTTACTTATTAGCATTAATCCTGACAACATGTCCTGTAAAGCTGTTCCGCATTACAATCAAAATCATGAACACACTGAAGTCCGAAAAAACGACTTCCAAACTTGGGCAATGGGACCATCCAGGGAGCAGATGAATGCACCATTAGGTCATACTGTAGGAGGATAAATGGCTTTTAGACAATCCAAGCAACCGGAAAAGTCCAATGTTAGTTTGAGTAAACCTCATGTTTCTTTAAACATGGACCGTTGGTATCCAACCCACAAACTGGCCAGTTTGAACAGCATTTGGAGCTTGTGAACTTGAACTGGCCTCTCAGAAGAAACTTAAGGCCATTTTTAGGAATCATGAAATGTAAAATGATCATATGAATAAAAGATCAATATGACTGAAAGCCACATAAGGAAATAACAAGACTCTATTCAAACTATGGCACGTCGCCTTCTGTGGCTTCTGTGGTTCACCCATTCATAAACCATGCTTGAACCTAACAATCCCCACCACAATTGTAACTCCAGCACTAAAACCGAACCTCTACCCTAGAAGTAACCTAGAATTAACCGGGTCACAAAAGGATCATATATGGCTATACTCATTTCATGTTCCATTAAAAGGAAAGGTTTGACATTTTGGGAAAATATTTGCTTTCTTTCGTGACGTTAGGAGAGAAGATCAATTTTCTTACCTCACTCTCAGAAAGAAAGCAGATAAACATATTTCCCAAAATGTCCAGCTATTCCTTTAATAATAACCAAACACCCTGTAATATTAGTATAAATGCACACACATATGTACACACATATGTACAACATAGGCCTGGGAAGTTCAGATATAGGCTAGTTGTGATTGTCCTTTGTCTCTAGACAAGCTTAGGCTTCCACTGCAGTTATTCTACATTTCTAGCTCCATCAATGAAAATAATAGCAATATATCTCAGGCTTTGGCAGGAGCACCAACGATGATATGAGAGTTAAAAACAGATAGCTATTTTCCTAAATTCTGTTTGATTTACAGGACACATGTAACACATGGTCATTGTTCGAGTCTTGATTCGTAAAGATCAACATATAAATGTTCTTATGCCCTAACAACTGTCATTTACATTCAAAAAGATGGCATGAAAATGATATGTCCACCATGTGTTTTTGGGAATGTAGGCTACCAAACTAAGGTCATATGTTACGCCGATCCTGCTTTTGATTCCGCTGATTGAAATGGTAAACTTATGTCAATCGATTTTCTATTTAGAATCAAAATTGTGACAGCCCTAGTAAAACACACACACACACACACACACACACACACACACACACACACACAGACACAGACACAGACACAGACACACACACACACACCTTTGACCACAAGACGGATGACATCAACCGTCCAAATTATAAACAACAACTCTTGTTGGCCCTTTTATACATTTAAAAAAAAAAAAAAAAGGCACAGAAACATGGTATGTGGGGATATCACATGTCCTTGTGCTACATGTTGTTTGTCTAACTTCCACCCGAAGCGACTGTCCTGGAAGGACAAAACAAAAGATGGACCCTATCCAGTGATTTCCTCTGCTGAGGTAAAGGAAATACAGCCTCCCCATACTTCCCATCCTGCAACAAGAGTCTGAGATATGCGACACAACACCAAGCACATCTGACAGGGTATCTCTCCCCGACTCTGACCAGATACATCCTCAGTGGAAAGTCTGTGAGTTTGTGTGGGTGCGTGGGCAATTCGTCAGGAGGGGGGACTGATAAGGCGGAAAGTGCATTTGTCATGAGAATCTGTTTTTAAATGCTTAAATGAAAAACAGATCTAAAATAAAAACCCAAGAAATATAGAAGCAGTGTCTGGCAGGAGTTTACTATGGGGGCTTCCTTTCAAAATAAAACTCTTCAAAATAAAAGATTAAAACAATGTCCGTCTCTGTCCCATACAGTATTTGTTCACAAGAAATGGGCAATTTCAATTATGCTTTAATTGTCTTTTATTTTATTTTATTTCTTTATTTATTTTTTACAGTTTACAGTGGGATAGTTAACGCATTAATCCATGTCTGTCAGATTAACCTGCTATACAGACACTTTTGTTGTATGTCGTGATAAACAGAAGGTGTTCTCAAGAAATGTTTTGAAGATAAAGGATAGAATATTAATGGTGGTTTGAGAATTTTAATTTTTTTTCCCAGTGTGATGAAAATTGTACTGTGAATTTCTTATATCTACCTGATACTTACAGTTGATGTTTCAGATAACTCAAATGTGTTAAAGTTTTGCTTTACGTCCATTGTAATGGTCTGACAATACAGCTTTTTTTTCCCCCTCACAGGAATTGATTATGTTAAGGTGGATCCTTCCTTTAACGGAAAGGTTGCGTTTCAATCTAATTGCCCAGGATGTAATGCAACATCACTCCTTGAGTAACTGAAACTGGTAACGCAACACTGGGTGTGACAGATGATCAAGACTGTGCTGGAGAGGATGAGTGACAGCCGGTACATAAAAACAGATACATAAATGTGCATGCTTTTTTTTTTTCTCCACCCTCACCCTTTTGACAATAAATTCTGGAGGAATGATGAATTAAAAGTGTAACATTTGTTTGTGTAGTATGCAAACAAACACACACAGACTCACAGACTGCTTGTGATGCTCAAGAGGTTTAATGAGCAGAATGCACCGTGCGTCACTAATGACGTGCCGTCGGCCCTCCAGCAGAGGAGAAGCACATCAACATCAGCAGTGTGAAGACAAATGAGTTTTTCTGGCAGAAACATTGACCTGAATACAAGACAGAGGTGAGAGCACAGGCTGAGGTACGGTCCGGCACAGCTTTAGAGGTCACCTCAAAGCGTAGTACACGGTAAACAGCTCCGAGGTTGAATACACTAGAGTTTTTGCCTCGTTCATAAGGATCGAATTAATTACAAAAGTACGGCAGGTCATGCTCACGGGAGCTGTGGGCCGGGAAAAGGTGATAATGCCCGTCTGTTAATGTGCCTTAATGGTCTTCCATTTTATGAATCGCTTTAATGGCATCTTCAGGAGCCCGGAGTCTCACACTATCAGGAAACCTGCAGCTCGGCTTCCTCTCAGACTCAAAGTTTATGAGTTTATGTCCTGTACTTAATTATTATTATCACATCAAGTCACTGCAGGAAGCATTAGCTGGCCCTTTCGTCTGTGTATCACTTAATCACTATCACTGTAATAATCAGACCTGTGTACACTGTATGCATGTGGGGCAAATTTTAAAAGAGTAACTTCATACCGGGCTGAAAAGCACTGTTTCAGTCTCTCTCTCTCTCTTGGTGAAAGTTTCAAGTGTGTTGCACTGCTGACCACAACAACAGTGATGTAACGGTGAAGCCTTCTGACACACATCACTGCAGCAATGTTTGCGGTAAGACAGCTAAATGAAGATTGCAGAATGACTGCACCTCCCTTTCTGCCTGCTCTGGACATGTCTCCATGGACATGGACATTAGAGCTGCATGATACGACCAAAAATGTTATCACAATATGTTTTCTTTTTCTTTTTAATACATTGTTAGATGTTGATAATTGTAGTGATGCATTGACTCTGCACACCCCCATGCTCTTTTGTAAACAGTTATGTTTTTTTTTAAATTTTCCATAAAATACTTCATTGGCACTTTAACTTGACTGGTCACGTGCACTGTACCAGTTTGTGACACCACGTACATAAGAGGAGGTAATCCCAGAAATATTACAACCCATTGAAATGGCATATACAACATGTATACACGAGAGTACTACTACACTTTACAACACGTGACACAACATCTGTTTGCTGCACTATTGTGAAACACAAATTATTTAAGAAACAAACACACGTCCAAAGGAGTAAACTTGGATGCATGGTGTCCCTGAGTGGTATTTTTGGTCATGTAAGCAAGAGGTCATATTAGCAAGTGTATCTCCATAAACGCATACAAGGGTAACACGATTATTTATGATCCAGCAGGAGAAGAAATAAACTGAACTGCGGATTAGCACCGTGGTGGTCCCGCAGATCCAGTGTCACCACACACATAGCTCACACTTCACCACCACTACACTAGTGATGTACTGTAAGGCTATTTATACAGCACTGTACCTACAAATACAACCTATCACTACACACACACACACACACACACACACACACACACACACACACA
>CALSBV010010932.1:524932-535427 GCA_943590825.1 Bovichtus diacanthus
CGCCTTATAATCCAGTGCGCCCTATAGTGCGGAAAATACGGTAAAACCTTAAAAGAACCTCTTGTCTTATTTTGATTGACACCAAATAATTGTACTATTTAATAAATACATGAATCACAAATTTGCCTTAGGGGGCTTTACAGTACCAGTATGAAGTATGTAAACTTGACAAAGACATTTTTGAAATGTTTTTATTATCAGTATGAGGAAAAGGAAAGAGGAACGATGCCACAGATATGACAGGAACAATAGTTTGCTATAGAAGCTGTATAACAAAGATAACATAAACATGTGCAGTCTTCGCCCTGAAACAACCTACGATAAATCATGTGACTGATGTAAAAGGATTCACCCTTGCATGTACAACTCAGTAGCCAGAGGTGGTTAGTTTTTATTTTATCTTAACATCACATGCAATTAGAATTGCTTTAGTTTGATGAAGAAATTGAGATTTTATATGTTAGAAAATACAGTAGAATAAGAGGCTCTTAAAGGACATGAAAGATGAGACCGGTGGTGATAGTACTAAGTCAACATACTAATACCCCAAAGGAAAAATACTGTATTTACAAATAAAAGTACTGCAATCAAAATCCTAAATCAGTAAAAGCACAGATGCATTATGAGAAAAATGCACTTAGAGTATCAAAAGTGAAACTAGACACTGCTTTTTTCAGGGGTCATAAGCCACTGGTTTAATAATAATGCTTTGCATGTTATAAGCTCATCACGTTTATTGTGAAATCTGAATCCAACCAGTAACTTAAACTGTGACATAAATGTAGAAAAAAGTGAAATATTTCCCTCTTAAATATAGCGGAGTATAAGTATAAATTAGAATGTGTAGAGAGCTTCCATACACCCTGCGCTCGGGACCAATTTGCACTTTTTCAGAGTCACAAGGAGGATTCATTTTTTCCAGTATCTTTGTCAAATGATGACAAATGACAACAAAACAAAAGCAGTTGGTGAAGTCTGGAAATGATTCAAGTATTTTCCAGGTCTAACAAAATGGGTGAGATTGGGTGTCAACGAAAACAACACAAGTCCAAGACAGCTGAGACAGTCAAGCTTTTGTATGTAACTTTAATAAGCCCTTCTCACTGTGCACAGTTTATCAGGTGTTTATTTTTAATTTATTCTTTGTATCTGATCAAGCAGTTATTCAGTTCCACCCATGTGTCATTAATCAAATATGTTTGTGTCGTTGCCATCTTGCTTGACTGTAACAATGATAATGAAAATGCCAATGTTTTCTCACAACAACATCCCTCATCCTGCACAACAGGTTTTCAAAGTGGCTCACCGAGTTGTCTCTGACAGCAAAAACCAACCTATTTATTATTTGAAAAGAATCAGCTTTGGATGGTTATGAATTTTTTACAAACGTAGAAAGAGATTATTTATTTCTGCACATTTTGCATATATAATATCCACAACAGAAGTGAAATTAGATTATTTATTTTGTTGATCCCCCTTGCAACTCGCAAAGACATGACACTTGCTTCAGACAAGTGATTGATCAGAGTGAACATTTAGAATATTTTATACATCAGGTAAGCTGTATACTTTATGTGTGTCACTTTACAGTAATGTTAGCTCACTAATGTGCTTCAATCTTGTCTATTGTATTATTGCATATTGGCCATAAGACTAAATCATATTGTCTCATAAAAGACAATAATGCACATATATGTATATGAAACTAAATAAGTGTGATGTTGGTGTCCTTATGATACACTTAGCACCTACAAACCTGTTCTGCATTTCAGTGTAATGCTTTCACAACAACTCGAAAGTTTCACTTTATATGCTGGTGTCCAACACAAACATTCACAGTTTGCTGGTAAAATTGGCTTCATGCACAAGACTTGCTTGATCATAAATTATGTTCCAGTCAGCGGTAAGAATAAAATCTGCTGTAGACTACAATAAGGACGAATGGAATCTGAGTTAATAGGGTATTGTTTTATTTTTCTTACAGATTGTATTTGTGTTAAAAGACACACTAGCTCAGCTTTTATGCTTTTTCTTTTGTAAACCATCTTTTTTTGTTTCTGCTTTTTACACTTTAAACAAACACCTGCACATGAATAACAACATGCATTCTGTATTTACACTGTGTCCTGCTCAGAGGCACAGGAACCATTTCTACTGGCAGACTGTGTTTATATTACCCAGTTGTTATGTGCGTCTGTATTTCTTGATAATCAGGTTGTGAATTCATTATGTAATAACCCAGATTATGATTGCGGTGTCTTTTGAACACTTGAAATGTCTTATTAGGTTTAATGTTTCAGGGAAAGTTGAAATGATGTAACTACTATCAAACCCGACGCTCAGGAATAATAAGCCTCACGTGACTGAATGGAAACTACGATAAATGTAAAAATAGTTTCTTGCTGACAGACAAACTCTCCTACTCTCTCTGTATGAAAATAAAAATATTTCTAATAAAGGAAGAAAGTTGTTTGTGGTCCGTTTTGTTGTTCAGATCTACAATTAACACATATTTCTACAGATGGTACATCAGAAAACAAATAGAATACACAACTTCAGAGTGCACTTGAGTTTAATCTGTGATCTGTCTTCACTCAGGTATGAAACTCGAGAGGTGTTGAAATGATCAGCTGCAGCGTCTGATCAATAACTGATCTCCAATAAGAGTAAAAGTCTGGCAGTCTTCTCTGTCTGATATGTCAACCCACTCTAAAGAATGTCTACTATCAAATCGGAGTATGTTTCCGGTGGTGCCAGACTGTCCTGTTCCTGGATCAACTACAGGTTGTACACCAGCACCCTAAAGGCCACTAGATGGCTGCAGTGCAGCATATTTGTACATGTTCGATATTTACTTGGATGCTGTTGACGGAACCTCAAATGATTCATTCTTTGCACAATAAAAATGCATCATTACCTTTTACATGACAATATGAGATGGCCTAATGCCAGCCACACTGATAAAAGCAGATGAAAAGGACGTATACTACACAGTGACTCCACACACTGCATATTAAGCTGTAGCCTGATGTAGTATGCATGACAGTGGTTCCAGCAAGGTATATCTTCGGATTAAATGGCTTGCAGCATATTGTGAATAATACACAGGTGTAGCCTACACATATACTTTAAGATACATTTGTTTAAAGCCTGTACTGTGACACGTGTTCCTTGCGAGGTCTGCTCAACAGACAAACACAAACATAAATAATACACATCAACAACAGCCCGTCTGAGTCACGTGCGCTTCGTCCCAAGCGAGGGATTCGCGAGAAAATGCGTCGCCCGTTTAGGTGAATTAAATGCACACTTCCTGCCATATTGTGAGCCAGCGTTTCCGCTCCACCCGGCATACTAGATCTGCACGGCATGTGTCGCTGCCTGCACAGCCCGCGGGGAGCAGGTTCACACCATCGCGTGGGTTTGGACGTCAGTGAAAGTGCTCGGACACGTCGTGCTTGAACGGAACCTTTGAATTCAAACCGTGAAACAAACAGAGCCAGGGAAGGTCCGGCGACCCGTGTGTGTCTGGGACGCGGTGAGCCTCACAGAAGGTATGTGCAGGGTTTCGTTCATATTTCATTGAAATAACACTTGAATAAGACTGTATGCGTCGCTTTGTAGTTGCTGTCCATGCCTCGCCTGCTTAAAGGTGTTTACCGGTGTTTCGATATCAAATATTGCGGTAAATGAAGTTTAGGAGTCGTATGCTGAGTAACATCGTGTCCAGCAGCTTGTGACCTTGTCCACACTTTGGTTATCCAAACAGCTGCAATATTGTTTGCTTTGAGGACTTTTTTTAGGCAAACTCTCCGTAAAGTTCTGTAGGTGTATTTGATGTAGCTGTCATATTTACTTTAAAAAATATTCCCAGGCAGTGCTCTTGTTATGGCAGGAGGTTAAAGGTCAAAGGGTTAGGGTCAGTCACAGCACCTCCTGCAGCTGATCGGGATTTACACAGTGCCACATTTCCAGACTTTATAGGCCTAATGATACAACAAGTTAGGTACTGATTCGTGGTCTTCAAGTGACAGGCAAGCATACTATCTTTTATTTGTGTGTGTGTGTGTGTGTGTGTGTGTGTGTGTGTGTGTGTGTGTGTGTGTGTGTGTGAAATGATATGTGTTGTTTCACACGAAGACGAGTGCCGCGTTGAGCTGGTATTTAAACACGTTCTGACCCAAAGGGTAATGGCACTAGTCATCATGAGGTGTCCATTTATACATTTAGGTTCAATTACTTTATCTTCAGTTTAAATCACAGTTGCAGATCAGGATGTAGAGTTATTTTTTTCAATGGGACAAACTATTCATAGGTTATTGGCATGGAGTGTTGGTATTCTCTCAGCAAATGGAAACCTTTCACTTCTAGTTTATGTCATCAGTGCAAGCTGAACCTGGTTACACACTGATGTTAACAAAAAAACGTGCAGAAAGCATTTTATTATTATTTCTGGGATTATAATATCTTCCTTCTGCTTTAAAGCTTTTGCCGAGGTAATAAGGTTGGCTTTCCTTAAGAAAACATTAGCTGTTAAATGGCCACCAGCTGGGTTGCCCTGTGCGTGCGTGCATCTTTTCGCTTCATCTCAGTTTCCCGCCTTTTCACCATTTGTTGTCTTTTTCTTCCCGAAACACTTGTCATTCCCCCTCCAGTCTCCCATCTCTCCCCCTTCATATCGCATGTTACCCACGCGCACCTCCTCAGAACCTCTGGCTCTTAGACACAGTATTTCTCAACCTGTAATGACTCTCTGAGGATATCCATTTCCACACCAAAGCCTGGCCGTCAAAACTTAAAAAGGTCCCAGACAAATATGATAATTGTCTCCAAAAGGCCTGTACTCTGACAAACTTGATTTTTCATTTTTTTTCTCTCCTTCTTTTATTTTGTTCCGCAGAGGCCTCTGAATAGCTGTGAATGTTCACCATATGGACCTGAAATCTAAAACGGTATTCCCCTCATGCTCTGATTCTGCTCAGATAGAGGGGGCCCCCGTTCAAAGTCCTTCAGGGACTTTCTACAAGTCAGATATTTAACCCAGAGCAAATGACGGAATAGATAGAAAATGCAAATATACTCCATATTGTTCCACAGATCGTTTTTGATGTGAACTCCATTTTCTAGTGTTTGTTTATAAGGTCCTCATGAATATTGCAGTTGCTTGGGACTCTAGGGAGGCGAGACAGGGAGGACTGTTACCCACTAGCTTGAAATGAAAGTTGTTTTAAATGTGTGTATTGAGCATCAACTCTACAAAATGTAATTACACCAGTCTCTGAAATCTGATCCCTGCCTTTTTCCAAATGATTGATGATCACTTAAAACTACATTACAGTTCCATCAGATTCGCCTGAACTGCTTTGTGCAGATTAGTCCCAACTTTTTTGTAGCCATTTAATTCAGCAAAACACCATCCTCTAGCACACCTGGCTTCCTTTTTAAAGCCAGTTTCTCAATCCATACGAACACCTACATACTTAAATGACATGCAGTTTAGTTGCTCTGCCCATACGGGTGAGCGACCACCAGCTCGCTGAAGAATGTGTCTGTGTGTTAATTGTGTCGTGACTTGGACATTTAGGTGTATTTAGAACAGACTACATCAGCTGTCTTTTCAAATAATGCACCAGCCAATGAGAATTTTCTCTATGTCCACATTGTATTATTAATAGGCCTGTAGTGTTGACTCTTACAGTGCTCGCAGAATAACATTTAGACAGTGCTGAGCGGAGGGAAATCTTTTGTCTCAACACATCTGCAGCAGCCTGAGCGGCTCTCTGTTGTTTATTTTCTCTGCTCTAATGAATGATTTTATAATAACCCGAGGCAGCTCGGCTAATCTTAAGATCCATGCTGAGACTCAGGAAGTACAGTGTCCACTGTGGTGGGGGAAAGGACCGGCAGCCTCATAGATTAGTAACCAAGCGGCAGTGACCGGGTGAGTGGGTGCAGTCTGCAGGGACTGTTAATGAGGCGTGTCCATAGTAAGACTTGATTGCTTGGGAATGTTTCTTTTCGGGGAAACAGGAACTGAAGAACGTGGAGGGAGAAAATATTTGATGAATGTAGTTTGTTTTTGTGTTTCTTGGGGGACAGCAGGTGTGTAGTAGAAGATGAGGTGCACACACGTTGCAGCTTAATTTCTTGGTCTTAAAACCAACTGCAACTTCTATAAAAGTTTTTTGTGCAATATCTATTTACTGCGTAGCACACCACAAAAGAAGAAGAAGAAAAAAGAAAGCATATGTGCGTATGGGTGAGCCTGAAGCCATTTAAAACGCACACGGCCCAGTGAATTTGAACCTGTCCAGAGGACAGAGATGACTTCATCATTACCTCACCCTGCTCTGCTAGAGGACTTATCAAAAACATGTGGCTCCACTTCTCCCTCTGCCCTGCAAATGGATTGAATCTAGGACGGCAATGTTTTTCCTTTGTTAGAGGACGTGTGTGTTTGCGCGCAAGCAGGCTTCATTTTATTATCTTGGATTTGCTTGTCTCTCCCTGGGCTTTGACTTCATCTGTCATTCATCTGGCTTGTTTCAGCGCACAGCTCTGGGTTTGGTTAGACAGGACTGAGGCCCGCTAACTTATACACCATGCCTGAGCATTTGAGCTTGTGTGTATGCGTCTGTTACGCCCAATGAAACCAGATGGAAAAACATAATGAGAATAATATTTTATTGCCCGTATTATTACACAACCATACTGTACAGTGCTTTTAAGGAATAGTTTGACTTTTTGAGAAATATGCTCATTTGCTCTTCTACCAAGAGTTGCATGTAAATGAGAAGTTTGATGTCACCCTCATGTCTGTACAGTAAATATGAAGGTCCCACAAGCGTCTTGATTTTGTTACACGTTTGGACAGATCAAGGCTAGCTGTTTCCCCCTGTTTCCAGTTTTTTGTTTTCGGTATTGTCATTTAATCATTTCATTCTAAAAAGAGGTTTATCGAAGTGGGACAAAATAAAAGATCCCTGAGCTAACGAACTTCCTAACGGCTTGTTAGCTAGTTCGTTAGCTGGGTCGCTAACGGGACAATACTTACAATACGTGCAGAGTTTATTCAAAAGATGTACTTTTACCATCAACTCGTGTCTCATAGTGGTCTGAAAACCCTTCCTCTGCAGTGGAGCGGATTATACTCTGTCCAAGGAGGTTAACTAAAACCGGGTGGGGGCTAGGATTAAAAAATTTAGCTATTGGGGAAAAAAAACTCCACATTTTCTTCGTTGCTATATGTGGAAACACATGGTTGCTGTTTACCTGCTACATGCTTGCTTGTTTAATTGGAAATATATCGGTTGCGGTCGGTCGGGGTACTGATGCTTACACGATGTGGGTGATCTTGATAAAGTTGCATGGAGCTGCACTGCTCATCTGCAACTTAAATGTTTAACTTTTTAATGCTCTGAAGGAGTTAGGCGAAGCTGAACAGTCTCTTGTTTCATACTATTGTGCATCCACAGTCAGGGTGCTGTTTGATGTGATGCATGTGTGGGCTGAGTGTTTAGATTCCGCAGTTGTTTGGTTGCCAGAGCCAGACGTCCCAGCGGGGTGGGGTTAGAATAACTTTATTATACACTTGTGGGTGGTTGAATTACTGAAAGCATCCGGCCTGACGTGGAGTACAGCTGACTTCTGTCCAGCCTGGGAATGTGTGTACGTCCATATGCCATCACTTTGGATGTGTTCGCATGTGTGTTGGTTTGTGTGTTTGTTTTGCGTTGGGTTCATAATATGTTTGTGTTTACACAAGCCTTTTCTCTGTTTGTGTGTGAGGGGGCAGTCCCTGGCAGAGCGTCAGCCCCGCTCAGCAGTGGGTCCTCCCAGCGCAGCGAGACGGCGTTTGCATAGATATTAAGAGTGCAGTAACCACGGCAACGGGGTCAGCCTCTGACCATGGGAGAAGGCGAGGTGCCAAGTTTTGGGCCAAAAGAACGTCTGAAGCAGACAGCAGCTCTTTTGATCCCTGCGGTCGTCACCTTATTAAAGTCTCTCTGAGGGTCAAACATTTGAGATCTAAAAAATTCGAAGCCGACATGTGAATTTGGACTCCGCTAGATGATTGGACTTTTAATCATGTGGAGAGTTCATGAATGACGAGACCTAATATGGCGTATATTATTGGATGTCATGCAATCATTTGAGTTTATGAACTCGTGCAGATATGAGCTGCAAATGTGGAAATATAAACGATCTGGTCTTTTATCATCAAATGGTGAAGATATAATCGATTTTGATTCTGTCCTTGCAATGAAGTCTTGAATCCTTATTTAATCATCAGTCTTAATCGTGGATTTTTACTGTTGATGACCACTGAAATGCTGGCATTGTGAGCAGAGAATAGCATTAACTTGGTATGCTGTTATGCCCGGGCTGCTTGCCAGTCATGAGTGAGTGTGCAGCCACCGTTTGTGGAGGAAGGGGTCGGGTGCCTCCCCCATTACTGTGCCCCAGGGCCTGCATTAATATGGAGATTAGAAATCTTCCAGGTCACTTAATCTACTCAATTAACTGACTGTCATTTCACAATTTTACTGGCAAAAGAAAAAAATACTATAATTCACAGTGAAGGTGTGTGTGTGTGTGTGTGTGTGTGTGTGTGTGTGTGTGTGTGTGTGTGTGTGTGTTGCCTTCATTACAAGTGTTGATCCCCTCGCTGTGTGGGGATCTATAAAGGATGCACTATTTCTAAGTGTCATGGAAAGCATGCGTGCACTGTATCTAAATCCACGGTGCAGCCTGGCCTTTTCTTCTTCTCTCTGCTCTCCATTGAGACATGTTTCTCTGCTGTTTTTATTACCCTGCTATAAAAGTCCTGCTGGGCAACATAACTCTTTCATATGCATTCACATAAAACCTCGCACAGCTTTAGCCCTGAATCCTGCGGTGGCATCCAGCACCGACGGTGTGCTTTGTTCATGCTGAGCGACTTTCACTGAGTGCGTCCTTTATTTTTGTCATGATTTTATAGAAAGATATATCATACTGTACCTGACCTTCTGTGTAATAAATCATTATTTATCAATCTGTATTTACTGTCTTTTGTTTTCTTCGCTTGGCACACAGCATGATAACTTCAGTACTGTGCTGGTGAAAAGCATTCTGGGTGATAAAATAAAATGCGGTAGCACTTGTCGCACCGGTAACCTTCTCGGTTGGATGACGACCAGCTGGTTGCTTTTGCGATTTCTGAACACGATACCATCATATTTCAATGTAGATGCTTTTATTGGTTGAAGTCGTTTGATTGAGGTGTTTGAGGTATGATTAATGTGTGGCTGAATGATGGGAACCAAATTCTATATCGCATTTAACCGCAGTGACAATAAATGTCACAATAATTTTAGTTTTATGCCTCAGTATTCCTTTTGTAATGTTGGCTCACTTTTGGCATGTTTATGACCAGTTAAAGTCATGTAGCCATTGGCTGACTTGTTAGGGTTGAACTTCTTGGTAAATATCATTGGTTGTTGTCATTTAATATACATTTATTTAAATGCTATGAATTGCAACATGATTACATTTTAGGTTGGTAAAAGATTCATAATGTTGGTAATGTATTGTTTTGTGAATGAACTGGAAAAGAAGGTCGCAACTAATGATTAATTTCATTCAAGATTAATCTGCCGATTATTTTTCTTGCTTCGTATATAACATCAGAAAACAGTAAAACAATACCCTAGAGCACAGGGTGACGTCATTAAACGTCTCATTTTGTTTGACCAAACCCATAAGTATATAATTGACCAAGAAATGCTGCAAATTCTCACATTTGAAAGCCTCAAACCATCAAATCTTTAGCATATTTGCTTTGAAATAGTTAATAGTAATTGTTGCAGGTATATTCATATTCAACTTCAGGAAGATAGCGATCCAGTGGAAAATGCAATTAAATCCAGTAAATGAAAAAATGCGTGTTTGTGCATAATACATGAACTCTTGTTGGCCTCATGTGTCCAGGACACATGCTTTATTGCCTCTCTGACCAAACATCTACATTTACCACATCATCTGCCACTGCTTTAGCAGGCACACCCATGCCTTGGTTCCTGTTTGTTGACACACACACACACACACACACACACACACACACACACACACACACACCATTGTATTGTCACATCACACACACATTGACACATCCCTGTTGGCAGCACTGAGTTTGGCCGCTGAATCCTGCTGTTGATGTGGGTATGTACTGTGCTGTCCTCTGTTGTTTGCCTCTAACTGGGTCAGCTTGTGTACGAAATGATGATTCTCATCCTCGCTGCCACTGAACCAAAACGCTGTGTCAGCACAGCCCAGTGTGGTCTTAATGCTGTGTTTTGGCGATTGGTTAGTCATGGTTTGAATTGATTTCAGTGCGCTTTATTTGGACGTGTGCTGTGGTAGGGCGTGACAAGACGTGGCATGAAGCCAAATGTTATCTTGCAATACACTGTTGGCGTTTCACAAGGGCAGTCAATCGGAGTGGCTACTGTTG
>CALSBV010010932.1:535827-561981 GCA_943590825.1 Bovichtus diacanthus
AAGGCGCTCCGGATTATAAGGCGCACTGTCGTTTTTTTGAGAAAATTGAAGGCTTTTAAGTGCGCCTTATAGTCCGGAAAATACGGTACTTTATTGTGGTTCTCTCAATGTATGATTCTCAAACTCACTTTATAAAACTATTTGTTGGTATCACATCAAGTTTGAGATGCTGAGATGCACCTCCACATCATTACACAGGATGAAATCCCCTCATTCCACTGTAATGTTTCTGTTCTGTTTCCATTCACTGACGTCTTTCGCCAACTCTGCTCTATTGTCTGCATGTGCGTGTGAAAATGGTAAACCTGTGTGTACATGATCACGTCACTATTCCATCTCCTGCCGCAATCAGTGATCGAAAAAAAAGCCAAGTGAAGGACCTGACCCACTTCACAGGTCCTCCAATATGTGTAAATAGCTGCGTGGCCTACCCCAAATAGCCCACAATGATGGGCCATCGGGCCGCTATTCTTAGAACAAGTTACTATTTTCTCCCCTTTTTTTCCCTCAACCCTGTCACAAGGACAGCTGAGGGATATTCTGAGAGAAGAAAGAGAAGGGGCAGAACCAGGGTTGTACAAGCGAAAAGAAAAGAATGGATCGACTCAGCAACCTGCTGAATAAACATGAAACTGTGAGCCTAAAAGCTTGATTCTGGGCACACTATTTGTCCTTGTTCCTACTAAGAAGGGTCTTATATTCATGTTGTGATGATTCAATCACTTGTTTTTGCTCAACTAGCTTAAATATTCATGAAAGGCTGAATATCCGTTGCACACCTGCACTGAAATGGATTTGGCTCCATGATTTGACTTTGGCTTCATCTGCTGCTGGGCTATCATTACCTTTATTTCTAATATGTTTTATTTGTACTTGTATATTATTTATTTCATATTGCTTCTACGCCATTTACTATAGATTACTCCTGTTCATTGTGAAAAAAAACAACCAGGTGCCGGTAGCATACAGTTCAGTACGAATATTAAAGTGGAATCTTATCTCACAAAGCATAAAGCCTAAAAACAAACATGTAAGATGAGTTCACTTTTGCTGGCCACTTCAACCATCCAGGTTGCCAAATATTCTTCCTCCCTCCCCTACCGCCATACATGAGACACTGTTGCCCTGTTGTCCAATCACAGGCTGACACAGACAGACTGCAGTTGAAAAACAGCACCAGAGAGGCTGCACACCTTTGAAAGCCAGATACACATGACACGTTCTTGGAGAGCACACTTAGACACGCACACACTGCATCACTTTGCTGTCATTGCACTTCTTAGGTCGTTACTGGGCTGTTTCATTTCTCTTCTTGCCTACAAACACGTTCAATGAGGATTTTCATCACTTAAGTGAAGTTTTATTTTGTAACATTTTTCTTTAATTCTAAATAGACCTTTTTTCTTTGCTGTGTGTCTCTTCCTCATCTGTCACCATGTGCCTTCTGACAGCTGTCCTGCTGCTTTCTTTACTTGGTGAGTATTTTTATAAACTTTGACCTTTGCATAAAGTGCCTCATGGACTTCATGAATGATTTATATATTGAGTAGTTTATTGTCTATGCCAGGGGGCTGACAACATGTGCCATGGAGGACAGAGAGTCTGCAGGTTTTCTGCCAACAGATGGTCATTTCACTGATTATTTTCCTGTTATCTGGTTGATGTTGTGTTTATTAGCTGTTCATTTTCCCGGCTGGGAAAAGAAAACCTGACTGCTCAGTTATTCAGTGGCACGTGGCCAAAGATTTATCTTTGTAGGTTAGTAGGTTGCATCTCCCTTTGTGAATCCCACTACGATGTGGAAATCTAAATGATCAAATTAAAAACATGTGATGTTAGTAAGTAAATCACAAGTATCCACACTTTGCTGATTTAACATGTGGAAATTGACAATAACCAACACATTTGCTTGCACACCATTCTGAACGTCATTTGTGTTTCTATTAATCCTTTTCTAGGGGGATTAAATGGTCCTTAGCATCTGTTCTATCTTGCACAGATTCAGATCAACTTATTACACACACGGGGACATTTGTTTGGTCCAGTGATCCAGACATGAGGGCACAACAATCATCAGATAGTTGTGCTTAATTCAAAACTTAGCTTACTCCATCAGGTTTTTCTTTTTTACATCCTACTTTAGCCGTAGGTGTGCTTAAAAAGTTCGCTATAAACAAGGCTGAGAAAAAAATCTCACACCTCATATCAGTTAAAAGTCAAATAGCTTGCTTTTAAAACACTGCAAACATACATTGTATTAATCTGTTAATCCATTGTAATACCATTTAAATGGTAAACAAATTAGGGCTTATGACAATCATTTCAGACCAAGACTGTACAGTCACATTGTGAAAGTAGCATTTCTGCTATTAACTCTCACTTCAAATGCCACATAGGCAGAATAACGTTAAAGAAACAAAAGTGGCTGCTATATATAACATTTAACTGAGTATAGAAACTAAAATGTGCATGCAGGCTAAATTAAACAGTATTTCCACTTTATGGTGGCTATTGTGTCACCTACCAAGACCATGATCTAACACATTTAGTGATTTTACAAGAACATATTTCTAATAGTAAACTAATACTGTATATAATGTCTTGTCCAGCAAAATAATTTAATTATTGGATCATTTAATTACCATATAAAAGTGGTATAATTTTAAAGTGAACCGATTCCCAAATGAAGTAGCCTAATTTTAATTGTCTGAACTTTCTCACCCATCAGTGTGCCGCCACTAATAAACCAGTTGCACTGAAATAAATAGACTTCACTGCAAAATACAAGTAGAAACAGGTTTTGAACATTACCCTTGCTTCAGCAATACACACTCTTAAACATATTTTTATATCTTTATTAATATTATTCGGCTTCATCTTCTGGAAACTTTTCTAACGTGTTCTAACGTCCTTATACAGAAACTTAATTTCAATTACAGATTTTGTTATTTTACATACTTTTTTAAGTATATAAAACAGTTTTTTCAACTTTTTTTTGCCTGTTTTAATGAAAGGGTTTATAGTTCAAACTCTGAAAAGTATACCCACCTTTTCCACTACTCATTACATTTTTCACAGCCATTGTACTTTGTTGTACTACTTAAGCATTTTCATACTTTTCATCATTCTTCAGTAATTACTGTTCAAGATGTATGCTCATTTCACCTTCTCAGATTTGTACATCGTCGTGAATTAGGCCAAAAGTTCAAACGCACAGTATAGTGTGCGGGACACAGCAGCACATCGACTGCCACTTCAAATCCTTTCAATATTTCAACTATGCTTCAAATGTCTCAAATTTTTAGCACAGATAACTATAACTAAATTTTTTTTTTGTGTGCTAACTTAGTTTTGCTCTTTGTTACTTCACTTGGGTATTTGAGTTTCACTCTGTATTGAATGATGCATGTGAGTTAGACTCAGGAAGGCGGTTTCGCATTCACTTGCTGAAGGGGAATGTTTAACACAGGTATGTACGTACGAACATGGTTTTGTGACATCATAACAAGTTTGAAAGCCAATCATGGTCCAATACAAGCTTTACAAGTCTGATGTGGAAACATCATATATGTTGTTTTGGGAGTCATTGGCAAATTACCTATTCTGTCATTTAGCTATGAGGATGTGTTGGCTGCCAGGATACCAGGCTGCCACTATTGAGCCCCTGAGCAAGGCACTTAACCCTGAATTGCTCCAGAGGACTGTCCCTATAGTTAGTTCACTGTAAGTCGCTCTGGATAAGAGCGTCTGCTACATGACCTGTAATCGTAATGTTGGCCATGATCCATGATGAGAATCTTTCCCTTACCTTAACTTAGCTTAACAACATTAACCATATTGTAATGTGCACAGATACTATATGACCATTATTTAAATATTGGTAAATGAACCTTAAAATACTTAGAATAAGGGTTTTGTAGGATCCATCCATATCCATATTCATCCAATATCCGTGTTCTGTTTGTTGAGGTGGGTTGTGCATTAACAAGTGTAGAAACCCAGAATACTATCATCACCTCCTTCTTGTCCTTTTCAGATTCCATTTCCTGTGAACAGTTTCTGGCGCCTCTTAACATGGGAGGAGTCACAGGGCAGGTGCACTTTAACTCCACCTCTCATATGGCCACTGTCAACGTGTCTGGCGCTGGATCCTGTGGCTCACTTAACTTCTCCCTCAGCAAGTTCCCCGTCATGTATGGCCATTATGCTCAGCCCTGTTCTGAAGCAAATATTGGCTCTAGCGTCTTCACCTTCACAGCTGATCCTTCTTCAAACTTCACTATCAACGTGTCTCGCCTCCTCGAACAGAGCTCAAACCTGGACGACTTCTCGCTGACCTTACAGACATGTAACGGCACTAAAGTGTGCACAGTTGTAAGTCAAGTTCAAACACAAACAACTTATCAGGCCAGGTTCACCGGACCCATTGCGGGTAATGTTTACATGCGCTATAACAATGGAATGACCAACCCCAGGGTGCTTGCAGACCTAGTTACAATCGGTCAGGTCAATGCCTCAAAAACCAATGTCACTCTCTTTGGATCTACGAGCACCGGCGCAAACTGTAATGTTCTTCTTGGAAGCTTAGATCCCTCAGCTTTGACCAATCTGGGTGTTGTTAAAGTCGGAACCCCTTTACAACCTGAGAAATCCCGCTTGGACTTGACCAGCTTCAACATCAACAATCGCTTTCTTGTCTTCCGCATGGGCTCAAGTTACAAATGTGCTCAGATTTATATTATGCCAGAGAAACAGGTGAGCGCTGTTGTAAATATGAGAGGGATCAAAGGATACCTCAGCTTCCGTCAGGCTTCCCCGTTTGATGTAACAGAGTTGAGGGTGAACCTGACCGACTTACAGGGCAGAGTCGGCCCTTTTCATGTCCACAATTTTCCTCTCCCCTCAGTCAGGTCGCCTTCATCAAGGTGTTCAAATGATAATGTGGGTGGCCACTGGAATCCATTTGGTGTCAAAAAAGGCGACCCAACATACCCAAAAGGGCCAGGCTTAACTCACGACATGTATGAGATCGGGGACCTCAGCGCCAAGCATATGACCCTTGCAGGTAAAAACGAAGTAGACATGATGTTCACAGACTTCAGCCTCCCCTTGTTTGGACAGAACAGCATCATAGGTCGCTCGGTTGTGATTCACCAAACAGATGGTGCCAGGTATGTTTGTGCCAGCATCAGCTATCCCGGTGAAGTGATCGTAGCCAGAGCCAGATTTCAGAGCCCTGTGGTTGGTGAGATCTGGTTCATCCAGCTGACGAACAACCCTCTCTCTGACGTAACCATCTTCACAGATCTGTCATATGGAAATCCCTCGGCGACACCAACAACAAACCACAACTGGCATGTTCATACCTACCCCATCAGCTCAGAGAAGGATGATGATGAAAGTTGCTGCAGCACAACAGGAGGACACTGGAACCCTTTTAACAATAACGCAAGTGACAGCAGCTATGCCCTCTACTGTGGCCCATCCAGGCCCTTGTCTTGCGAGGTGGGAGACCTATCCAGCAAACACAGAACCATCAATCTCGGTACCAAAGTGGGCGCAGTGGAAGCAAAAAACTTGTTCACTGATGTCACTTCCTGGTTGTCCGGGACAAGCATTATCGGTCGTTCTGTGGTCATCCATCAAGCAGAAAGAGGAGGGCCAAGGATTGCTTGCGCCAACGTCACCATGGTGCGAGTCCCCAAAGCTAGCTTAGGACGCTGGTTTGGCTCCCAGATCCCCGGCGGACAAGTCCGGTTCTCCCAGGCAGTCCCACAAGGCCCCACGACTATAAACATATCCCTGATTAACCTGAACTCCTTAGCTGGGGTCTACCATGTTCACATACTGCCAATCAAACCTGGCAGTGCAGAGCCCTGCTCCAACGCAAACATCCTGGGCCACTTCAACCCGTTAACCTGGAACATATCAAACAGCCCCGCGCCTGGAGCTGGCACAGTCGACCAATATGAAATTGGTGACATTGGTGGGAAGTTTGGGAATCTGAATGGCCTCAACCAGGTTCAGGCTGTATACATGGACACTGACATGCCATTAACTGGACCCTACAGCATAGAGGGAAGGTCACTGGTGATTAACTACTCAACTAACAGATCAAGGTGAGAACCTTTAGGTGATAATTAATTTGATGTGTCACCAAAAGAGGGTGAAGGTGGATAAAAGAAGGAGATATGAGGAAATATTTCACATATAAGATGATCCCTGAAGTCCCTGATGAGTTTGCAGCATGAGCACACATCTAAGTTTCTCTACAACGAGTGGTCCTGGCACAATGTCAGACTTGCTCAGTCTATTGAGGGCTATTACAGGTGTAGGATGTCATAGACATCGAGTCATATCCTCCTCATGTTTGTATTGTAAAATATAATCCTCCTCATTCATTGAGAATGACTCAACAAAATATTGCGAAGGAGAACATTTTAAAGGTTAACCGCATAGGATTTGGATATGTGTTGCTCATCTTGTGTTTTTGTGTCTTTCTCTGCATGTGTGTGTGTTTTCTGTACAGAATGCGGTGTGCTGACATCTCAGCTGACAGAGCTACAGATGGACAATGGACTATTGCTAAGGCGGTTTTCAATGGTACAGTGACTGGGACAGTCAAAATGGTAAGAACCAACAACAGCCAAAGTCTTTTCCACTAAATGCCAATTTATTATACATACATGCAGTTTAAATGACAATATATTCTACATCAGTACTTTTGCTTATTCGTCTTTTTTGTTCAACACACAGCATGTCCAGTAAAAATGTTTTATAAAATCATGTGACAGGATGCTCAGTATAAATATTTACTACACTATAGGTCCCAGTTATACAAAGTTATGCTAATGTAGCCTTGAGCCGCTAGTTAAGGCAGAGATGAGGAGAGGGCGACGCAGGCCAACGTCTTTCTAACTTCATACCATTTTCAAACTTGTAATCTTAAGCATCAACCGACACTGACTCAAGTGACAGCTGTTTACAACTTTCTCACATATGCAGAAGTCCTCCCCAAGACCCATAAACGGACTTTGATGTGGAGTTCCCTTTTATGAAAGACAGTTGCCGTTCCCCTCTCCCACACCACTTTTCAAAGATTGCATTTATCTGTGGATGAGCTCACACCACAGCAATTTAAGTAATCTTAATTTAGCTGCCAAAGTTGTGTTGCACAAGTTCAAGTTGCTTAACTAAGCCATCGTGCTAAATGTCAAAACATATTTGATAGAAGTGGGAAAAAATAAGGTTCTTATTTTCAAAATAAATTTATAAGAAAGAAAAAAAAATGCATTTCTGCCTCTGCTTTCAATGTCTCTTGCTCCTTCAGTGGGTTTGTGAACAGATGATACAATTTCCATTAATGTGTGTGTATTTGTGAATGAAATCAAACGATCAATCTTTATTTGTACTACACCATTCATACAGGTTAGTGCTGTTTAAAGATGTCAACACTTCCAGCAGCTCTCAGATCTCAGAGCTAGGAGCATAACAACAGGATGGGATTTTTAGAGGCACAGACACTATGTTCTCTGCATTGAAAATGGCTTAGGCATATAAAACATCACCCTGCTTAGGATAAGCCTTTGTCTGTAACTTGATTATAGTATTTTGACACTGACATTTTGAAAGTATTTCCTCAATTTTACTGTATAAGTTAAGAAATGATTCTTTGTATATTCAATTCAAGTGAAAATCAGCCATCCCATCACCAGAAAATAAGTTATGAGATTTCTAATTGCAAATTGTATCAAAGGAATGAAGCAAAGAATCAAAATCCAATGGTTTTCTCTGACAGACACAGAACACATACAAGGATTTCTCTCTTTCTAGCTCATTTGGAGCCAAGCTGCCACAAAAACATGACAGAGTATTTCTGCTGCACTGGACAGACAGTGAATTCATTATGCCTGTAGTGGGTTGCAACGAGGTGCCACGGGAAGAAGGGGCGAGATCATTAGCTTAGCTTAGCATTTGTTTGCTGGTTAGCGAAACATACAGACCCCCTGAACTAGGACGCTCCCCAAGAGAACAGCTGTCTCTGTCAGCCGCCCTCCAGAGGCCCCATGCTGAGCACTGCACAACGTCTAAGAGCTTGCAATACTGTATCTCCAAGAGGCTATATTATCAAGGATAGCTCACGGAATAAACATTGTCACTCACCCTAATCTGCTAAATGTGCTCAGGCAGATAACAGAGTCACAGAGTGTAAGAATGGCTTTACAGGTTACAATGCTAAATCCCTACTGGTGTCCATTTGAACTTCCTCTATATTTCAGCAAAACAAAAACACAGTTCTGGTTGAATTATTTACTATGAGTGTATGACAATTCAATTCAGTCTCTCTAACTGTCTGCTAATATTGGACATGTTGATTGATCTTTCTCCCAGCGGCAGCAGATGTTTCCTGATGGGAGTAGCAGTGATATAAAGCTGGAGGTGGCCCTTCAATCATCGACAAGTCAAAATGTAAGTAATAAACAAGGGTCATGGTGGGCGCTCACTGTAACTGGAGGGCACGAGGTTGCGCATTACGGACAGTAAGGACGGATAAATATCACAGTGCAGGCATTTAAGTTATTCATTGTTGTCCAGCAAGTTCATTTCCTTGCCTTTGAATGCAGCTCGATTAGGAAGAGATCATTAATGGTGTGAATCATGTGTTAATTTGTGCGTGTGTGTCTCTCTCTGTATTTATGAGACATATTGAAACCACATAGAGATACAGCAGAAAAACAATATGCACACACATTCACACTTGTATTTTACCCACCTTCCTGCAGACAACTGTGGCATCCATGTTCATCACAAGCAACCGAGGCAACACCCGCCAGTGCACCGGTGTGGGAGACACGTTCAATCCCTTCAACATGACATCGATGGTGAGACCGGCCTCTGCTTTGACTTCTGCGCTTCTTCTCTTGATTCTGAAAGCTAAATGCTCTGGACGGCTGATGCTAATAGTATTGAAGCTGGTAAATCGGCACTGTGAATCAGATTTTCTTTAGACTTTATGCAGCGCTTTACTGCAGAACTGGATATCAGCTCCATATCACCTCTACAAAGATAGCAGGAAATCTGGATTGCATTACTGACTTGAAGAAGACACAATTAGCAAATTCATCATCAAAGCAACGAAATTCAAATCAGTTTCAATAATTACATACTATACTATACTATACCATTATTACATAGCATGTTAAACAATAAGTATTATAATATATATTATAATGATAAATATAAAATGTTTCATTATATTATCATGTCTGATACAGTCAATTTCTGCACGTCTGCTACAGGTATAGAAGGACATTTATGTCTTTTATCAAGTTACTTTTATCTTAATTGTGTAACACTAAATATTAACAACAACATGTTTTTCCTCCCAGTTTTGTCAAATTGGAATCATATTTGAATTAGTCCTACTCTGAATTGTAGTAGTCATTTATGAAAATGCTTTCTGCAACGAGGCCTTTCTCAACTATATTTATGGTTCAGAAAGTAAAGGCCTTGGTTAGGAAGTAAAAAGATTTGAACATTTCCACCTTAAATGTTTTTGTTAATAAATAAAGCATGAAGAAGTTGCGTGGGCATTTTTATTTGTAATCGAGCACTCGATTGGAGAGAAGTGCGGATGGAGAGAAGTGCAGAGAGGGAACAGTGTAACTTGTGGGTTTCTTGTTCCTACAATAAAAACATGACCATTGTGCTTCTGTGGTTAACATGCAATGCACTTCCTTCTTTCTATTACCCTTCAGAGCTCCAGCTGTTCCCTATCTAACCCTCTGAGCTGTGTGGTGGGAGAGGTGTCAGGAAGACATGGCACAGTCAGCCTGAGTGAGGGACAGCTCTTCACTGACAGCAACATTGAGCTCGCTGGAGACAACACAGGTACCTACTGATGTAGTGTGTCTGTGTGTGTGTGTGTGTGTGTGTGTGTGTGTGTGTGTGTGTCCCTCCCAGTGTACTTGGCAGCAAATATTTCAATAAAACTCTGCTCTTTCACTAGCAAGGATAGTAAAGTTCATGTTTGTCTGTGTTTGCAGTGGTCTACAGATCTGTAGTGTTGAAGAACGGAGACAGCATCATTGCATGCGCAGACATCCTCCCAGAATCCCCTTCAGCAGAGCAGACCTTTCCCAAATTGACTAACTTCAGCAGGTGAGTGCAATACAATCCGCTCGGTTGGCTCGGAACAACCTTTCGCCAGAATGTTATCTTAAATCTCTCACATATAGATACAGTAGATAAACAAGTAGGAAAAATGTAGCAGGGTAGCATTTTCTTGCTTATTTTGTACAATGCAATTTCAGTGCCTTCAGAATAAAATGGTTTTCAGTGTAACACCATCCATCCATCCATCCATCCATCCATCTTCAACCGCTTATCCGGGGTCGGGTCGCGGGGGCAACAGCTCCAGCAGGGGGCCCCAAACTTCCTTTTCCCGGGCCACGTTGACCAACTCTGACTGGGGGACCCCGAGGCGTTCCCAGGCCAGTGTGGAGATATAATCTCTCCACCTCGTCCTGGGTCTTCCCCGTGGTCTCCTCCCAGCTGGCTGTGCCTGGAACACCTCCCTAGGGAGGCGCCCAGGGGGCATCCTTACCAGATGCCCGAACCACCTCAACTGGCTCCTTTCTACGCAAAGGAGCAGCGGTTCTACTCCGAGCTTCTCTCGGATGACTGAACTCCTCACCCTATCTCTAAGGGAGAAGCCAGCCACCCTTCTGAGAAAACCCATTTCGGCCGCTTGTACCCGCGATCTCGTCCTTTCGGTCATGACCCAACCTTCATGACCATAGGTGAGAGTAGGAACGAAGATAGACCGGTAGATCGAGAGCTTTGCCTTCTGGCTCAGCTCTCTTTTCGTCACAACGGTGCGGTAAAGCGAGTGCAATACCGCGCCCGCTGCTCCGATTCTCCGGCCCATCTCGCGCTCCATTTTCCCCTCACTCGTGAACAAGACCCCTAGGTACTTGAACTCCTTCACTTGGGGTAAGGACTCATTCCCTACCCGGAGTAGACAATCCACCGGTTTCCTGCTGAGAACCATGGCCTCAGATTTTGAGGTGCTGATCCTCATTCCAACCGCTTCACACTCGGCTGCGAACCGATCCAGTGAGTGCTGAAGGTCACAGGCTGATGATGCCATCAGGACCACATCGTCTGCAAAGAGCAGCGATGAGATCCCAAGCCCACCAAACTGCAACCCTTTCTCCCCCCGACTACGCCTCGATATCCTGTCCATGAATACCACAAACAGGATTGGTGACAAAGCGCAGCCCTGGCGGAGGCCAACACCCACCGGGAACGAGTCCGACTTACTGCCGAGAACCCGGACACAACTCTTGCTTTGGGCGTACAGGGATTGGATGGCCCTCAAAAGCGCCCCCCTCACCCCATACTCCCGCAGCACCTCCCACAGTATCTCCCGGGGGACCCGGTCATACGCTTTCTCCAGGTCCACAAAACACATGTAAACCGGATGGGCATACTCCCAGGCCCCCTCCAGGATCCTTGTGAGAGTGAAGAGCTGGTCCGTTGTTCCACGGCCAGAACGGAATCCGCATTGTTCCTCTTCAATCTGAGGTTCGACTATCGGCCGAACCCTCCTTTCCAGCACCTTGGAGTAGACTTTACCCGGGAGGCTGAGCAGTGTGATACCCCTGTAATTGGCACACACTCTCTGGTCCCCCTTTTTAAACAGGGGAACCACCACCCCGGTCTGCCACTCCTTAGGCACTGTTCCCGACTTCCACGCAATGTTGAAGAGACGTGTCAGCCACGACAGCCCCTCCACACCCAAAGCCTTCAACATTTCTGGACGGATCTCATCAATCCCCGGGGCCTTGCCACTGTGGAGTTGTTTGACTACCTCAGTGACTTCCACCAGGGAAATTGCTGATGATCCCCCATAATCTTCCAGCCCTGCCTCTATCAAAGAGGGCGTATTAGTCGGATTGAGGAGTTCCTCAAAATGCTCCTTCCACCGCCCGAGTACCTCCTCAGTTGAGGTCAACAGTGTTCCATCCCTGCTGTAAACAGCTTGGATGGTTCCCCGCTTCCCCCTCCTGAGGTGCCGGACAGTACGCCAGAAGCACTTTGGTGCCGACCGAAAGTCCTTCTCCATGGCTTCTCCGAACTCCTCCAACACCCGCTGCTTTGCCTCTGTCACGGCCGAGGCCGCTGCCCTTCGGGCCTGTCGGTATCTTGCAACCGCCTCTGGAGTCCCCCGTGATAACATATCTCGGAAGGACTCCTTCTTCAGTCGGACGGCTTCCCTGACCACCGCGGTCCACCACGGTGTCCGAGGGTTACCGCCCCTTGAGGCACCTAAGACCTTGAGGCCGCAGGCTCCCGCCGCAGCTTCAGCAATGGAAGCTTTGAACATTGACCACTCAGGCTCAATGCCCCCAACCTCCACAGGGATGCCAGAGAAACTCCGCCGGAGGTGTGAGTTAAAGGTCTCTTGGGTATGGGCCTCCTCCAGACGTTCCCAGTTCACCCGCACTACCCGTTTGGGCTTACCAGGTCTGTCCAGACTCTTCCCCCACCCCCTGACCCAACTCACCACCAGATGGTGATCAGTTGACAGCTCCGCCCCTCTCTTTACCCGAGTGTCCAAAACATGCGGCCTCAGATCAGATGATACGATTACAAAATCGATCATCGATCTTCGGCCTAAGGTGCTCTGGTACCATGTACACTTATGAGCATCCTTATGTTCGAACATGGTGTTTGTTATGGACAGCCCATGTCTAGCACAGAAGTCCAATAACAAACAACCACTCGGGTTGAGATCAGGGAGGCTGTTCCTCCCAATCACGCCTCTCCAGGTGTCTCCATCGCTGCCCACGTGCGCGTTGAAGTCTCCCAGTAGAACTATGGAGTCCCCTACTGGAGCCCCCAACAGGACTCCATTCAGGGTCTCCAAGAAGGCCGAATACTCTGAACTGCTGTTCGGTGCATATGCACAGACAACAGTCAGAGTTTTCCCCCCCATAACCCGTAGGCGTAGGGAGGCGACCCTCTCGTCTACCGGGGTGAACTCCAACGTAACGGCACTCAGCCGGGGATTTGTGAGTATCCCCACACCCGCCCAGCGCCTCACACCCTGAGCAACTCCAGAGAAGAATAAGGTCCAACCCCTATCCAGGAGTACGGTTCCAGAACCGAGACTGTGCGTAGAGGAGAGCCCAACCAGATCTAACTGGTAGCGCTCCGCCTCCCGCACAAGCTCCGGCTCTTTCCCCCACAGAGAGGTGACGTTCCACGTCCCCAGAGCCAGCCTTTGCCGCCCAGGTCTGGTCCGTCGAGGTCCCCGACCTTCACTGCCACCCGTCTGGCAATGTACCCGACCCCAACGGTTCTTCCTGCGGGTGGTAGGCCCACATGATGGAGAGGGGGGGGGTGCCACGTTGCTTCTTCGGGCTATGCCCGGCCGGGCTCCGTGGCAAACCCGGCCACCAGGCGCTCGTTGACGGGCCCCCCTTCCAGGCCTGGCTCCAGACGGGGGCCCCGGGCTTCCTCCGGGCAGGGTCACACCTCCTCTTTTTTGATGTGCCATTGGGGTTCTTGAACCATTCTTTGTCTGGCCCCTCGCCTGAGACCAATTTGCCATGGGAGACCCTACCAGGAGCACTAGGCTCCAGACAACACAGCCCTCAGGTTCATAGGAGCACCCAAACCCCTCCACCACGGTAAGGTGATGGTTCTCGGAGGGGCAGTGTAACACCATGTAACTTAAATTGGTGAATTCCTAATAGGCTTATGACAGAACATTAAATGTAAAACATGTTGACTGAGGGGTCATTCAAGCAAAATCAAGCATCTGACCAGCAAAATTAATAAAAAAGACCTATGTGTCTGAAATAAAGTTAAATTGAAATGCATGGGTCTGAAATGCACTTTAGTCATCTAATTTTGCACGAGTTAACACCCATTAACGGACGATCCATGACGTATTAACTGTCCACATAAACTCGCAGTGACTTGACCAGTTCTAAACCGTGAGACACAGGAATTCATGATAAATCCGCCTTTCATTTATGCATTAAATCATCAAAACTGACACATTACTTAAGCATGTGTTGAACATGTTTTATAAAGTGTTACTGATAATTACAGTCCCTGAAGTTCATTGCATACTGCTGTTGGATCATATCTGAATTTGATTAGAGGAGATACACTGAATACAATGTATTTCCAAGTATCTCCAATTATTATATTCCTTATATGACTACAAAGTTGATATTTCATATCTTTTTCGCTAGATATGACTTCCGTAAGAGGGTTGGAGATGTCCTGCAGTTGGAGATGGCGAGAATCACCATCCTGCCCGGCTATCCCATACCTGTAGCTGAAGGAAAGTGCAACCAAATCAACTTCATGGTATCTGGTAAGGCAGAAACCCTTCCCCTACAATTTGCAATAAAAGGGTAATCATATAAGCTTTCAACAACAACAACAACAACAATAGAAAAACGAGGAACGTTAATCTGAGGAAGTGAGTGGGTGAATATTCAATCCTCTTCCTCTTTTTTTTATCAAAATGATCAAAATCAAACACTTTAGCCATTAACCCAGCGATTCAAATTCTCGACTGACACCACCAGACATTAGGACACTCCTGCTGCAATTAAATCTAAGTAGTTGGTTACACACTTCTTCAGAGAAGTTCCTGCGATGGGATTAGGCAATTTTAATATGAACTGCGTCAAAGTTATTATTGCTGAATGTTGTTGTTCAAATAAACCACCCAGGAAACCTGCATTCGTGTGAAACCAAGAGTAATTTTAACAGGCGACGTTATGTCATGTGACGCATGACATAACGTCATGTACATCACTGAGTCACACCACATCACGTCCGTAGTTTCTTTCAACCCAAACCCTGATCTTTTTGTTAAACCTAACCAAGAGATTTTTCACGATATTATGCCGCGGGACGTTATGAGTCACACGTGAACCTTGGCCGTCAAGATACAATGCAAATGGCTGCCCCCGGCGCCAATAGAGTGAAGACAGGGGCTTCTGCCACAGCCACACAATATGACGAGTAGGGATGAGAAAAGGTGCTCTTTGGATCCCAAAACATATCATGAGACCAAAAAAGATAGAGGTTCCTTCAAAAGAAGACGGTGTATTGAAACGCATACAGGAGCTAAGTCCCTTTTATTAAAGGCTTTTTCATTTTCATTTTATAAAGCAGTGTACCTTGGTATCTTTTTTTTTTTTTTTTTTTTTTTTGACTCATTGATCACAAAAGTCTAACCTCTCTTTTTTGGTCTCAAAACATCATTTGAATCTTTTTATATATATATATATATAAATAAATAAAGATGCCAGAACAGAACAAAATAGCCTAAAAGCTGATTCAGCAAAGAAAGTGAGCATATAATGCCTACATTATGGCCAGGGCTGTTATATTATGCATTCACAAACACACAAAGCTTTTCGTGTGTGAGATATAATCTCAATCTATCGGACTGTATGTGCAGCATGTAAGCCTGTAAACACTTCAGCTACTTCAGGGCTTGCTGGACCGATCTGGGCAAGCTGTGTGCCCAGGCTGCGCTCATCGGGACAATGAACAATTACGGGCATTGAAAAATCTTTAGAAAACCTGAAAAATTGCTCAGTAACCTGATGCTGGAGTTGAGTGTCTGTGTGTCTCACTTTCTGTCCCTTCCTCTGTCCCAGGGGGGGAACAGAGAAGTGTCTGTACGGAGGTTTCACACAGTATAGCACAGGACGGGCATTTATGCCCTCACCAGTCTCCCACAAGGTGGAGAGTTTACTATTGCAATAATTCCTGAGAAAGCCTTCTTTACCGTGATAATGACGGTAACGCACCAGAAAGTTGCCCACACGAGAGTTTTCAGACAGCATGCAGATGAGAATGTGTGATGAGGATAATGTTTTCTGTGCTTGAGAGAGAAGAAAAGTTAAATAAATAACAGACACCTACTGAAAAACAACCAGCGGAAAAGAAACCTAACTAACTTAATGATGGAAAAGCAAGTCTATAGCTGCCTTTAGGCTCAGCTACAGTAATTATCAAGCACAGTCTGTGTGTAATTAAGCATTGCCACATTGTCTGTATCTTAAAGGGGATGTCAGCACAGAACTTCTGAAGTCTGTCAAAACCAGCGAGAAGATGGGCATGTTCAAAGAGTCTGACTCATGTACAAGTAAGTGAGCTCTATACTGTAATCATAGCCTCAAACAGACTTAAGGTGCATGATGGGAGTGGGAAATTGTTTATATTCAGCTCTCTGGCAGAAATATTCTCTCGTTGAGGGGAGACACCACAGGTGAATATGTTTATAAATGTTTTAACTAATAGATATCACCTGGAAACATACCTCAGTTTTCTGAAATGTTAAGTTTAAATATGCAAATAAGGCATTATCTTTTTAAATGTGTTGATTTGCATACATTTCCAAAACAACAATCTGAACATTGGATGAAGCCAGGTTCACGATGCTTGTTTCATTTTGTCGACATATTAGAGTCCAAGGTTTTTAGAGAGGGCATTTCGGATATCTCTTTGAATCACTCAAGAAATCAGCCATCGCCATGTTTTTAGAAATAAAATGCAAAAACATCAGGCTATGAATGATATATGTACAAACCCCTCCGTAAAAACCTTCAGAATATAATTAGGAATGAAACTAGAACATTTGGTGTATTTTAGTGCTACTAAAGTGAACATTTCTGGCTCAGAAATTGAGAGAAAAATCTAATTTAGAGAAAACCGCCTTGAAAGATATGTTTCGTAAATGTCCATACATTTTGTAAGACATTAAAAGGTGAATAGGGTAAAAAATATTTAACTAAAAGATATCACCACGAAACTCCCCCAGTTGATAATTTACATTAAGAAAAGAAACAAATGTTTGTATTAAAAGTTTTCTGAAATGTCATGTTTGAATATGTAAAAGTTAGCATTATCTAATGCTAAGTTTTGGTGAATCTAGGAGAAATCTACAGACACAAATAGACAAAGTTAGTTAAATAAACAACATTTTTTTTTTCTTTCCACTAGTCTGAAAAAAGACAAAATAAACAAAATAGTCCAAAATCTCAAAATGTACCTGTGCATGAAAACAAAGTTTTTGCCTGTATTGATTCACCTTAAATAAATATTGCTTAAATTATTTTTGATCAGGAGAGATTCTGCTGAGGATATTCTACTCCATCTACTGAGTTCCATTCCTTATACTATTACAATAACAATGTTAAACAAAAATATATTAACCCTAATTTGATGCCCTTTAGGAAATGCAGGTCTGCTGCTGATGCCAGGAGCTTTTCTTCTGGGCTTGATGTTTGCTGCCACCTGCCTGATGTCATCCACAGTTTATTGATAGCTCAGAGATTCGGCCACAACATGCATCATCAGCGGAGCCACACGGATACACATATTGTAAAACTGTTAATATGTTTATGAAATGTAGCTCACCAAATAATACGATGGTCATCTGATTAAATATCAAGCAAATAAGTATTTCTTTCCTTTTGTTGTAATCATTTTAGGCAACAAGCTATTCATTAATTGTACAGTGTAACCTTTATAGAAACTTCTTTTTTACACGACAGATATTGATCATATTGTATTCATTTAGACTGAAAAATGGGTGGATGGAGTTAATGCTGTACATTTTCAGATATCGCAACATTTTTCTTCTTCATTTATGCACCATCCATATACTCATGTGTGTGGGTAAATATCTGGAAGACTGTAAATAAAATGCACTAATGTTTGTATGCCTTGTGCATATATCTGTGATTTTCATATTAAATGTTGGTACCACTTCCTACCAAGGCATCAACAAGGTTTGTGAGTCACAACTAATGTCTTTATGAATGATTCAGAAATAATTAACTACTGCTTTATACATCAGTTTTAATCCATTAACAAGAACAATTTTGGGGTTGCTAGGTTGTTAAAAATCTCTGGCAAGTGTTCATCCTACTCCAGTTTTTGACCTCCAAAATTGCTCCAGAGCATCTAGACAAAAAAAACAAATTATTAACAACTTACTAACATTTAGAACTAAGGACTCAGGGGGGTAAATAGTTAAATGTATACTAAAAGAAAAAAGGTATACAAACGAGGAGGTGAAAACAAAATATTGACGAAATAAATAAATTATGTTTTGGTTACTTTTATCAACCCACTTCGTATTTATTGCTATTATTAATTGATGCAACACATGTATATATTGTACTCCTTCTGTTAGTTTCACGGCTCTTACGGTAGTGTTAGGTAATTGTATCGCTACTCACAGGTTATGAGTTATTGTATATGTTCAGTGTGTGGATTATTCACAGAAAGGGAGGCGAGTGTGGAACCCGCTGCGTCTACTGGAAGAAACGACAGTCACGTGACCAAAAACGTCAACAAAGAAATGGCAGCCTCCTGTTTTGTAAATTAACACAAGGTCCAGGCTGGTAAAGAAGCGCTTCGTTTGTTCGCCCAAGAAACACATTTCCAAGAGGAAACCGCCGGGTGTGTATTCAGCATTTCACCGGCTACATGTGGGGGCACTTCACCGTTAGCTAGCGTCGGTGTGGGGGGTGTGGGGGGGGGGTAAGGTCTCCGTGGCACAGAGGGATGTTGACTGTCGGGCGGGTGGTCACCACGCCTGTGTCTGCGGCGTATTGTCCGCTATCAACGCGGAGGGAAACGGGCGGACAGAGCGGTGAAATTGAGAAGATAAGCTAGCAACTTCACAAACATCCTTGCGGCGTGCTGCCAAACCCGCTGCCAAAAACCACAGCGACTCCCTGAATTAATCAGTTCCCATGTGTTATGGTTGGCCTGTTGACAGCAGTAACGTGTGGATATAAAACATATCGGCCAAGCTTTGTAATTATGCAGTTTCTTATCAGAATATGAGCAGCTGTTTTATTTTATTTGAGCTAGTTAGCTAGCGTAGCTAATAGTTAAGAGGTAGGTAAACGACTGATTTATCTAATGCAGACTTGTAAACAACAATCGCGTGCGGTGTTTAGCCAATAGGAGAGCTCATCGATGAAGAATACTGCTACGTGATTGGTCGGCTGGTGAAAGTTTTCTTTCACACCAGGTTATGCCGCCCTACAGTGCATGTGAATAGTGATAGATTTACCTGGACATTGACACAGTGGGAATAGGTCAGACACCTACCGCCACCACCCAGTTAGTCTATTCTTTTAATATTTAACTGCTGTGACGGTTGCTCTATCAGCATGTTACAGCAGGTTAAAGATCTACGTGTGAACTGTGACTTTGAGCTCCACGTTATTAGTCAGGCAGGCTACAGTCAGTCACTGCCCTGCTCCACTCCACCTGGAGTCAACATGACTTCCCAAAAGTCAGGTAATCTATGGACAATTAGGCTGGGTTTGAAAAACAATAGATGAGGGCACGTCTCCATGTTTGTTTTAAAAAGTGAAATTATTGTTAGGTTTTTTGACATTCACCTCATCGTGCATATTAAGTGCACTTTGAAAAGGTGCGCAATTAAGAAATATTACCTAAATTGTATGTCTTTAATTAGTGTGTCATTTTCTTTCTCCATTCAGACACTGCCATGTCTCCAAAGATCACAGGAGAGCTGCTCAGGCAGCTTCGCCAGGCGATGAGGAATTGTAAATACTTCTCTGAGCCCATACAGGCTTACATCGTCCCTTCTGGAGATGCACACCAGGTAAGTGAGATCACACACATTTTTAATTCTCAATTAATCTTTTTATTTATTCATCAGGCAGTCTCATTTAGATTAAGTTCTCTTTTAGAGAACCTGAAAACAAGAAACATTCACAAGAACGCAACAGCAACACAGAAGCAACACAACAACACAATAACAAGGATTCAAGTAATTACAAACAGTGAGGAGGATCTTGAAAAACATCAGAAAATAAAGCTTTAAAATCTCCCAGTGGAATGCACAACTCTAGTTTGATGGCACTTTGCAGTTCATTCCATTTAAAAAGGTGCATAGTACCCAAAACCAGCTCTGCCAACATTAGTGCGTACATGAGGGATATCTCAGGGGGAGTAGTTACTGGATCGCGTACTGTAGTTACTAGATTCAGATAAGAGAAGAGATGTGGATAGTTTGGAAGCTTCAATAGTAGAGTTTTAATAATGAATAACAAGAGATGGCTATTTCTTCTTGACTGACACATAACATACATTTATACATGTTTAAAGGACTAAAGTCACCCCCTAACATGAACTCAGACACGCACGCACAAGCTCACAGTGGTGCAGCTGCTGCTCCTGCCTATTTGACTTTGTGTGTGTCCTGATTAACTTTTGATCGTCTCGTCTGACCTTCGCAATTAATTGTAGCCCCCTTTGCCCACTGCTCCTCCCTTTTCCCCTCTCCATGCACACAACATGATGTGAGAAGAGCAGCAAAGGTGGCATTTAAAATGTCTGACTGGTTGATGGCCACTTCACACTGATTGTTAATGAAGCTGATCTCTCTCTCTCTCTCTCTCTCTCTCTCTCTCTCGCTCTCGCTCTCTCTCTGCTCCCATGTCTTTCAGAGTGAATACATTGCACCGTGTGACTGCAGACGTGAATTTATCTGTGGATTTAATGGCTCTGCAGGTATGTTTTTACGTGTGTGAGTGTGTGAGAGTGTGAGAGTGTGAGAGTGAGTGAATGGCAATGTACATGCAAGATAAGAAAGTCATCCCGAGTTCAAATCCTAGTTTGGCAGACTGGTAGCCAGGATCTAATTTCCACTGAGGGAAAATTTAGGAAAATGTGATAAATGAACTTGCAGGGACGCCCAACTCTTATTCTGTTGTTCTATTCAGGCCTGGGTGAACCACCCATATCCCCATGCACCGTCTCATGTTCAATTTAGTTAGTACAGTAGATGACACTTTTGTTTGTTATAATGTTGGAGGAAGTATACGTTTTAGCAAGGTGACCTATTTTTGGAATATATCACTGTGGGAAATGAGCACAGTTTGTAAAGAGAGAAGGAGAGCTCACTCACTCTTTGTCCGCTTCTGTAATCTCAGACACATACACTGTTTATTTAACTTCTCAGAATTGACCGAACCAGCATCTAACTCTACAAGCACAACTAATACATCAGACAGTAAAACACAGTAACAGACTTGTCGTGTATCACCATTCCAGTATCAAAGCGAAGGTGACACATCGCCACTATAGGCGGAATGTGGAAATGTTACATATTTTAACTTTTAATACTCATCAATTGCGCAAACCAGCACAACAAAGCAGGTGTGATTGGAATGGTCAAGTCTGCGTTGTGTGTTGTGATGTGTAGGTACAGCCATCGTCACAGAGCAGCACGCTGCCATGTGGACTGACGGGCGATATTTCCTCCAGGCCAGTCAGCAGATGGACAACAACTGGACCCTGATGAAGATGGGTAATGTCCTACTCGTTTGTTTCTGCTCTACATGTTGAAAATAACAATGGCCTCCAAGTGACGTTTTTATAAGCTGATGTCATTTTGAAAGTCGTGCTTATTTTTGAGTACTAACCCATATTTTTTAAGTGTAAAATTTGCACTACATGTTCTGTAATGAAGTCAGTGAACACAAGCACCCTTAGAACCAAAGATGTATCAAAGCGCTGATGATTAGGCAGGAAAAACAAAGCAAGATTTCTCTAAATTATGTCTGCGCTACCTTTTTTTAAAACACAAATACATCTTCAAAGATGCTATAAGCACTGGTATGAGTCAGCCATATTTTATGTCTCTGTCTTTTGAGTGTGATCATTTAGTTTTTTTTATTATAATCCCATCCAGGGCTGAAGGAGACACCCTCTCAGGAGGACTGGCTGCTCAGCATCCTGCCTGAGAACTCCAAAGTGGGAGTGGATCCTTGGATCATCGCTGCTGGTAGGTTGCGGTACCCTTTTCCTCTCAATGGATCAACATTACTACCAAAATGACAATCAGAGCAGTACGAACGCTGTGCTCTTCCCATAATACAGCGGGGACTATGCACCGATAAATAAAAAATCTTACATTTTGGATGTTTGAATGTGCAATAACGAAAATAAAAAAATCCTCAAACACAACAGCTGTACAGAGAGCACTTGATGTAGCCTCTCCTGGCCAGCAGGCACACAGACTTGGGGTACGACGTGGTTCTCGTAGTTCTGCCCGTCCGATTATAGAGAGAATAACGTGCTCACACTGCACAATAACTTCATGAGCTTTCAGACACACGCACTCTGTGATATTTGCTTTGCTGCAGAGTCTCGTCATCATGTTTTTACATTTTTTTTTGTGCATCTTACCACTTCTGATGTTCTGTTTCAGATCAGTGGAAGAACATGTCCAGGGCGCTGACCAGTGCAGGCCACTCTCTGGTGGCAGTGCAAGATAACCTGATCGACGCGGTCTGGATGGACCGTCCAGAAAGACCCAGCACACAGCTCCGCAATTTGGGCTTAGAGTACACTGGTCAGTGCGAAACACCATTTAACGCCATTATTACATCGCAGTTATGTGAAGTTATCTAAAGCAAAACTAGGGTTTCATGTCAGAGGTACAGAAAAACCAAAACCATGAACGTAGACGGGTGTTTTTAATCTTCTAGAATCTTTTATTTTTTTTTTATGCTGTCGTGTAACCTTTCTTTTCTTTTGTTTCCAAGCCAGATAAAACAAGGATGTTACTGTTGCTGTATTCAGCGGCAGGACATGTTGACGAGAATTCCTGTCTCCCTATAGGTATGTCATGGCAAGACAAGATGACAGCGCTGCGAGCCAAGATGACGAAGAGGAAAGTCACCTGGTTTGTTGCCACAGCTCTGGATGAGATTGCGTGTACGGATACTTTTTTCTTTCAGAAATGCAGGGTGTACAAGAAAATAATCAGCGTGACAGACAGCAAATGCATGCCTCTGAAGATGTAGTAGCAAAAAGTGGAGATATTTGCGTAAGGTACATTTTCCAGGGTGTAAGTATTGTACAGCACAGCCTCCGCTCTTGAAAAACCTTAAAAAGACTCGGAGCAACTTCTCATTTGACTTGACGGCAAATCGTATGTTTATCTGACCATTTTGTTGGAAACATACAATAAATCTTACCTCTGTGGTTGATGAGATAACTCTTAAAACTAGAAGAAACAAACCTTCGCCGAGGCCAAATGCCCTGTCCTTGCAATGTTGTGAAAAAACAAATTGTGTATCCGTCCTGTGAGTTGGATCCGCTCCAGAAAAATGTTATGAGTTCTTTCTTTTCACTGCTACAACCAAATAGTTTCATGAAAGTCATGCCAGTCGTTTTTCCCGTAATCCTACTGACAAAACAGACAAATAAACATTTACTGCTCCTGAGTGCGGTTTATTAATGAAGTATGAAAGTCTGTTTCAGAGCCTTCTTGTTGAAGTGTAGTGTTGGTCACATTAGGTTTTTTTAGCAGCTTTCAGTTGCTTTTGTTTAAAACAAGCAGCAGCCGTACCCAACATCACTTCTGTTACATAAGTCCGCTTTGATACATGATCACGATCCAAGGATGCAGGGGTGTCCCTCTAGATGCCTGTCTGAGCACCTCGTTCACCGGGCCTAATGAGCTCTTGCTTCTGATTGTTTGGTCTGAGGGGTTTGTGTTAATTAGAGTAATGCTGATTTTGATTGTCATCAGGCAGCACTCGGACAAGAGTGTTTCAATGGGCGTTAAATCGAAGGGGACTCGCTCAGGTATCCACAAAGGATGAGTGACAGTCCGATTATAGCGTTGATATTGAACACCAAACAAATTGCAGTCAGGTTTCCAAAGTTATGAAACTATACTGTTCGCTGACATTGCCACCGTCTTTATGGGATGAAACAATTGACTTCTTCAAAGTTTAGCATGTTATGAATGTTATAGAAATGTAATGTTCTGTTGTTTCCTTTTCGCAGGGCTTTTTAACCTCCGTGGTGCAGACATCGAGTACAACCCTGTTTTCTTCGCATATGCCATTGTGGGGATGAACACAATAAGGTGACGAAATATACCGATGCATTAAAAATGTTGACTAGATCAGTGCTCTGTTAATTACCTTAAAGGCCCTGATACGCCGAAGGCCAATGTCTGTGGCCCTAGTTTTTTCGCAGTGCGTCCCGCAGTAGTCGGCCATTGACGGCTGCTTTTCGACCGATTCAGCATGTTGAATCGTTGGCGCAGCGCGTTGATGATAGAAATCCCTCCGATTGGCCGTTCGGCTTTAAGCAAATCAGTGCGCGAGTAGAGAAGCTGACGTGAGTACAATGAAGAGGGCACACACGGAGGCTCTTTTTATTTAAAATTTTCATCTCATCCCATCAATGCCTCAACAAATATTTTGACAACGACATGGCCATCTGGAATGAAGTGGTGAGCAAGAGGAGTGAAAATGGTCGGCAAACGCTGCTTTGCTTTTATGTGTATATCACAACAACGGCTTGTATATTGGAAGCCCTACGTCTTCCGGTGTACCGCCACCTGCGGTATGAAGAGTTATTTCCTCTCACGCAGGCGCAGAACATACGTGTTAGTTGGCTGTTGGATGTAGTCTTTGCGGTGTGTTCAAGTGCAACTTTTGGGCCCAAACACAGACCACGTACCCAAACTTCAGGTACAAAGTTTTCAACTGAATTGTACTTATTTCTTTACTGAACTTCCCCCTTCCTCTCTGCAGGCTTTTTGTGGACCTAAAGCGTCTTTCTGATCCCGCATTGAGAGACCACCTGCAGCTGGACTCGCCCTGCAAGCCCGAGATGAGCATCCACACGTACCCGTATGAGTCGGTCTACTCTGAGCTCCAGGCCATCTGCGCGACACACAGCCCCAAGGACAAAGTGTGGATCTGTGACAAGGCCAGTTGTGCTCTCACCCAGGTCATCCCCAAGGTGAGAGAGCAACATGAAAAAATAGCTTCATTGTATCTCGATCGTGTCTCCCTGGTTCATAGATCGGGCTACACTCTCGAGCACCATCCGTATCCTTTATACTTTTTAAATTACACATTCTGTGTCATGTAGTTGGTTCAAATATGTTCTCTCTTTCGACATGCGTTGCAGTTTTGCTGTTGGGAAGACAGAAACGCATACATTCAGGGTTATTATTGGGTTCAACCTTAAATGAGTATGAATCAGTTCGTTTTAACAAAACCACTTCTAATGTGCATCATTGGTAAATATTTCTTATTCACCAAATAATGGCAATTAAATAAATTAAATTCATCAAATATTTATTATTTCTCAATATTGGTTTTGCTATTTAGTTGAACCTAGACGTATCTGTGTGTGAAAACAGTCCACAGTTAATTTACTGAACTGTCTGTCAAGGAAGGCGCCATTCATTGTCATGGCTTTGACAGCACACTACTGAACTATACATAATACACACATTTTACTATTTTATTTATTTTAAGGTAACGTCGGCTACTTTTTAAACTGTAAATGTTACCTCTTGATCTGTTTAAGGCCCACAGGACTCCGATTCCCTACACTCCGCTCTGCCTCGCCAAGGCTGTGAAGAACGCGACTGAGATTCAAGGCATGAAAATGGCCCATGTAAGAACCTTTGGACCACCTTAAAAATCTGTTGTGGTCATCTGCCAATTATTGAGTTTATGGGATCGTCTGCACCTTTCCCCAACAGATCAAAGACGCCGCTGCCTTATGTGAACTCTTTGCTTGTTTGGAAAAGGAGGTATTTGTTTATTATTTTACATTACATGAACTGTGTTCATAGTTCAAATGTTTTTTTTTACTCTTTTTCGCGTGACTTACTGCTTCGGTTATTGTTTTATAGATTCCAAAAGGCACCGTGACCGAGATCTCTGCCGCTGATAAGGCTGAAGAATTACGCAGGTTGGTTGTCTTTATTTCGTCCATGTTTATCACCACATTGTCATCGTTTGGTTGACTAGCTCATCCGGTTCAGCTTCGTCGTAATTGGAAGGCTGCATTTGAGAGATTCTGTTTTGAAACTGTGCTGTGTCTGGAGTTGTATCCCCCTCTACTGGACATGGAGGTGTAGTCAAATGTCCACCCAAGGCCTCGACATTAATATGCTTTGTTCTCTCAGTGTGCTGAAGAGATCCCAACACTTTGAACATTTAATCTCCTGTAATCAAGATGTGTGCTGTCTTGTGTGGGAATGGTCCCTTTCTTAAGTATACTCTTTTT
>CALSBV010010932.1:566981-617300 GCA_943590825.1 Bovichtus diacanthus
TAGAATACAATATATAACAGTGTAAAAGTAATAATGCTGAAAATGTGTTAAAAGTGTGTTAAAATGCAAGAATAGTATAGACTAGACTATTAGTTGAACTTATAAATAAATTACATTATAGCCAGAGTAAACCACAGTTGACAATCAGAAGACAAATTCACCATTAAAAAAATTTGTCTCAAGGTTTTTATTGGTAACATGATAAACATTTCAAATACCACAAATCCTCAAACGTAGCCTACTAAACACTCAGTGTTGGAGTAAAAGATGTGAGACATAGGGAACATTTAAAATAATCAACTCTGCATTTAAATGTTTAATAATATTCCCTGCTTTTCCTCTTAAATCATGCACTACTTAAAGTCTGTTCATGGTGTGACGACCTCTCTTCTCTGTCCTGCAGCGGGACTGGGTGAACGAGTACCACAGGAAGTGCCGGGAGGTGGTTGGAGCCGAAATGGAGAGGCAAGGCAGGAAGGACGGGCTGGAGTGGCTGATCAGAGAGACCCAGCCAATCGTCTGAGGACTGACTCCTGTCCAATCCCACCCTTTGGCCCGGGACAACTGTACGATCATTTCCTCTGCAGTGATAATCGTTTGTATTTCTCTCATCTTTCTCTGTGTCTCACACTCGGCTTCTTTTGTAAAGCACATTGTATCAGCAGTTTTATTAAAGATCATTCAAAAAAATCAAGAAAGAACTCTTCTATTTTTTACTACTTTGTGTCTCCAACATAATCAGCTTGGCATTTCTGAGGTTATTCAAATGTAGAAGAAGTTTCTTAAGATGTACAAAATGTGGAAAAAAGTAAATATCTGACTTATGAAGAATAAGTATAACACCATCAGTATGTACAGTATTCAAACACTATCCTAATACGTATTTACAGAAGAATCCACAATGACAACTTTAGACGTATACATGATTATTTGGCCTCTATATAATTGTTTACATCCATGTTTGCTAGCTTGCAGTCTTTTTCTCCTAGTGGTGAAAAACTCCACAGGGTAGCTGCATCTTTTAGGAGCAGAAAACTGGCCAGTGATGTCAAGACGGGTATTTTTAAACAGTAAAATCCAATGCAGTTACATGGCTCAATATCAGATACACATCCTTGTTTGCTCTTGCACCCAACCACATTTTTTTGCATTTGTAACAGCAGCAGTCAGAAAACTGTTTACACACTTTTTAAATTTAGACGTAGATTAAGGTTTTCATTGGACACATCAATGATTCAGTATTGTAGTGTCATGGGACTCACAACAGATTAAAGCAAAGACTGTTCTAAATTTGAGCAGCAGTCGACAAAATATCCTGAACCCGAGTCCCTAGCATGGGCCAGGCTTTCAAATCCTACATTTCCCATAATGCAACTTGATAGCGACCCTGGTGAAGGCCAACATCTTTTATAATTCATACCCCAGTCTATAACGCAGGCTTTCTGTTATAGATTCCTAGGCTGCGGTCAAATAGTAAAAAATGTTCGTCCTATGTCTCCCCCTAACCACTTTTCCTTGACCTCGATAGAAAAAACGTCATGAGGACAAGGAAAGATGTGAACGAGAATTCATTAGGAATTAGGAAAAGACAACCGCGGTGCTAAGACAGACAGACTGCTCCTACGCTAGGCTACATAATATTGCGACTGCGGATGTTATCAACGTGGGTCTTTAAATGTTGCTGCAACAAGGAGTTGTGCGACAACATTATCTAATTACTTCCTTAGGGAAACAGTTACAGTGGGTTACAGTGTGTAACCTTTGCTAAAGAGATAAGAAAGGAAGCATTAGAGCACCTTTCGTTAGCATTTAGATAATTCGACCAGCTCTCATCGTGGCTGCCACTTAAATACTTCCTGGTCATTTCACAAAAAAGACTATTCGAGTGCAGCCCTGGTCTCCAATCCTTTCCTAAGATAACTCTGATGACACCATCAGGGTTATTTAATTAGACTTGAGCTACAAAAGATTATACAACTGTTTTTCACAAGCATGAAAACTAAACTGAATTTAATGAGTGCCCCTTTAATGGCCTGTACATGGTGCTTCAGCTACAGGGGTCAAAGCTCAGACCTTTCAGATTCCAGTGTCTCGCTTGCCCGTCTCGAGACATTCAGAAAACTTTTCCCTCCCAACAGAATAACTCTTCACCATATTCTAAAGCTGCATGTAAAAAATCGGAGGGTCCAGGGTGACGCCACTGTTGGGATCCTTGGCGTACTCTTGAAACGACACCGGCAGCGTCAGCGCAGTTTGCTCCTCTGGTCTCTGTGAGGCTTTAGTCCCACCCTCCTCTTCCTCCTTCAGTCCTACTGGCAGCGGGTTACTGTAGATGTAGTAGATCCGGGAGTTGTCCTTTGCTGCCTCTGGTTTCCTGAAGAAGGCGAGAGAGTTGATGAAGCTGGTAGACCTTTTCACTGCTTTGACCGCCACAGGGTCCGCCGGCTCGCCTCCGGTCACTGCACTCTCATACACCTGGGCTCTCTTTGACTGCCTGGTGGAGGAGATGGCACTAATTGCACTAATGACTTTAAAGGAGACATATTGTACTCATGTTCACGTTCCTGCTTGTCTTTTGTGTTTCTGCAAGAACATGTTTCTTGCTTTAATGTTAAAAAAACACATTATTTTTCTCATATTATCCGTCTGAACACCTGTATTTACCTTCTCTCTGTTTTAGCACCTGTCTCTTTAAGACCCTTCCCAAAAAAGCCCAGTCTGCTCTTATTGGTCAGTGTTTCCGGTTCTTCCATATCTGTGCTCTCTGCATGTTATTGCAGCCCGGGATGACTGTAACGGCACTTTTTATCTATAGAAAGTATTAGTTGGTACCGTGAACAATAACATTGGTAGCTAGCTAACAGCTAATCAGCCGTCTGTGATTTGAGACGATGCTAACCAGTCAGAATTCACGCACTACGCAAGTAAGTAAATATTGGCAAGGTACTAACAGAAGTATCCAAATTGAGATACAGCATAACACTCATCAGACGGATTATCATTATTAAAATTTTAATTTTGTATTAGTACACAGGATATGATGCAACAGTCCTTAGTGTAAGAAACTCCCATGGATTCTAATTAGGGTGAGACATATTTGAAAGTATCAAAGCATATCTGATCCTCACCTGGTGCGGTTGTAGCAGACAGTGATGCAGTACAGGCCGGTGACAGTGAGGATACATAAGGCCAGGGCAATGATGACAATGTTAAACACTTTGAACTCTGGGTAGAAGGAAAGAAGCACAGGATTTTCTCTTAGAAGAAACACCTAAACATCATTCATTCAGTTAAAGTCCATGGCTGTGGAATTGAATTGAACTGATATAAAAGATTACAACACACCAGACAGAGCTGTGTTCATCTCCTGGTCATGCAGTCCCAAAGCTGCCGTCCCGTTCAGATGGAGGCTGTCTGCCGTCATTTCTCCGTCCTGTTGGGCTCCACTCATGTTGCAGCCATTGGCTTCCAAAACATGGACTAAAGGCTGAGCTTTAAGCCTCGTCTCACTGGTTTCAATAGAAACCCGGGCCATGTGACTTAAACAGCTCGACTCAGTCGTTGTGGAGACACCCCCTCTTTTGTCACCCCCTCAGTTCAACTTGGACACCCCATCTTCTCCCTCCCCTCCACTCCCCTTGTTTACTGCTCATTATTCTGCTCAGCCTTTTGGGGGGACACCAAGGGGGGGAGATTTTGGGCCTTTTATACTGTTTGTAATAAGCTCAGAGTGGTGACCCAAAACTAGAAAGACCACCATTGAAAATGTATGAGAGGAAGCAAAGAGGAACTCAATTACAGTTAACTCTGAATATGGTGCTCTCATGAGTTTTCAGCTTTTTGTAAATCCTCTGATGCATCCAGATAAAAGAAAGAACAGAAGACCTTCCTGCCATCCGTACTCATGATTAATATTCAAATGTTTGTGTCAAAAACATTTGTATCGCATTAGGGCTTCAACTAGTGACTGTTTTCACTATCAATATATCAGACAATAATTATTTTGATTAATAGTTTAGTCTACAAAATGTCAGAAAAAAAAAAAAAAAATTTAAAAAAGATCCATCACAAGTTCCAAAAGTCCAATTTTACATCTAGAAATTGTTCATTTGGTACAACCAAGTGTCAAAATTAAAAAGATATTCCATTTACAATGACAGAAAAGAGAGAAAAGTTGTTGTGTTTGAGAAGCTGGAGATGAATTAAGCAATTATTAAAGTATACATTTTCTGTCGATTAACTTCTTAGGCATCATATCAAATCTCATAAGAAGTCAATAAATCATAAAAAGCCCAGAGTACCTTCTGCAGAATAACAACTTCAAACTAATTTTCAATGATACTTTTCACTAAATCTACACTGATGAGACCTAGACCTGCCGTACTTCTACACCTGTCTTTACTTACGTCGCTGATGGTTTTGTGTGTTTTATGCACAGGGGAAGAGGAAATCAGGCCGTCCTCGGTCCGACGCGAGAGCCAAAGCCAGCAAAAAGGCAACAAAGACAGCATTCTCTTTTCTCCTTATGCCTCACTTCACCCTGCAGCACCATGAGAGAAATTATGCAATTAGTTGAGCATCTAATTAAAGCAGGGTTTTGTTTCCCTGTTTGACAAGACAAGCTGCTCTATAGAGTGAACTTGGAGAGAACTTAACCTTTTTGCGAGTGACCCTTGTGTCAACCTGTTCTTGGGTGGAGTTGCTACATAGGATGATACACAAAGGAAATTATTTGCACCTCAGTTTAGTTCAATTTGAGAGAAATAGTGATATTAACCAGCTCTCATCCATGCCACTTAGCTTTGATGCCCATTACTGGAACAACTGAACAATAAATCAATTCTCAAGCTGTCTTCACTTTTCACACATTACCCGTATTAGTTCACGAGAATATGACGTCTATAACTATTTTTTTTGTTTTTTTGCTTGTGTCTTTTATGTTTAACAATCCTCCACTAGGTGTCAGACCTTGCCTGCATGTTCAGTCCGGGCTCATACCTCAGTAAAGGACAGCTCTGCGGCAGCTTGATCTTGAGAGACAGCGATGGCCTTTATATTCCAAGTCAGCATGCAGTAAAGAAAAACAAAGACACACAGAGATTGACTGATTAGGAAATAAGCTGTGACACAGAGGCTGAAATATGTTTATTAGCGTCCTAAACTTCTTTAACTCCTGTTTCATTTTCACATCCATCCTGGCTCCCTGCAGAGTTAAGCTGTTTTGATTTAAGGGGCATGTGGGTGGCATTCAGGTGGTATGGTTTATTTGAGAAGACCAGTATGCATAAACCAACTCTGTCTGTGGCAGCTGTCATGGGAACAAGATAGGGAATTTTCCAACTCAATATTTTAGTTTTGGGAGAAACTGAGAAAAACTAACACTGCAGAGGAAATTGCTAAATTTATCAGGATGGATAATCAGTAGTGGGGTCATCTTACTTGTTCTGTTGTTTTTTTCTTTTCGTTTTACTTTTATTGAAGGTGTGTACTATCCAAGAGTAATTTGAATCATTATTGTAGTATATCATAGGGTTAATGACATTTCCTTACTAATAATACCCCTGTACTAACAGAGACTACCATGTAGATGTTTGTGGTTTGATGCTGTTATTCAGAGAGATTTAAGTATTACATGTTCATTTTTAAGCATGCACACTGGAGTTGATCATGTGAAAGTGATATCATTTTAAAATGTTTTATTTCTGCAGGTTATAGGAACTGGATCAAGCTGGGGAAATGACTATAATCCTGAGAATTATCTGCTTGTGCTTGGTTCTTCTTTGACCAAAGTTCTCAGTTCACTTAATGAACTGAGAATTTGTTTTGGAAAACTCCTCATTATATGTAAATGATCCGTCAACAAAAAGAGATTAAAGTCATCTGGTTTTGCTTTGCGCACTTCATCAAATTAATTTCCGATTAAAATAGTCTCCTGTGTCCTGGCCAAGACAGGGGAACCAAATATAACATAAAACTTTAGGGTTACGAAACATTTAAGACTATATGAGGTACTACTTTAACAGTATGAAGGGACTGGAAATGAATCAATACAAATACAAATAAGATTAAACAATGTAATGTTGATACAATAACAGCAATAATTATACCATAACAGTGAATATAAAAACCTTCAAAGTAAATACTTAAAATGGGAAACTAAACCCTAACTGATAATTACAATGTATTATATTCCAACCAAATAACCAGTTTAGAAACACTGACAGCTACATTGGCTCACCTCCAGTGAGAATAGATTTAAAACAGTACAAATACATTCCTGAAGCTTCATTTCACTTGAGTGGGACATGGTATATTATGTTAGTATGCAACCTCGAACAATTATAGCCACATCTGGCAGCTGTGAATGCAGGGTGCATTCATCAATTGAGTATTGAGGAGGGAACGTATTTATACCGTTTATATAATATAAACCTCCTTGATGTGCTGCCAGGTTAAATAAGAAGTGTATCTGTAAGGATGTCAGCTTCAGGAAACACACTGAACAAAATATTCAATGTCAGTGTTAATGCATGCTCTTACTTTCACAGTTTATCCACAACCAGCACCTCACTTATCAGTGCCACAGACTGTTAATATACTACCTCATAACTTTTACTAAGTCTCTCCGTTATCAGGCAGAATCAGCATTTTGTGTTTTACACTTAGCTTTTAGGTACGTTTTACCCACAGCAGTTTACAGTGACTAAGCAGGTGAGATTTCATGTCTTGCTTAATGACTTGTGGTTGTTAGACACGCTGGCGTGGACCCAACATCCTCATGAAAAGTCATTATTTCCTTCACTTATTTCCTCACCCACTTCCCCTTTCTTTCTCATGCTTAGGCTTCTGTGTTATCTTCTGTTTGCTCCAAAATGTGAGTTCTTCTTTTTTTTTTAAAAATGGCATCTGCTGCTCCTACAAATAATGTATTGCCCCAAATTGAATTACATTTTTGGCTTTATGTAACGGTACCATAAGCCCTGGTTGACCATATGACTACACTTACAGAGTGGATCCACTGAGAGGTTATTTTTTTTTAGTCATAAAATTAAGTCAACTCAATCAATCATCTCTCCTATAATCTTCCCCAAACCCTCCCCACTCTCTCTGCCTGGCCAGTGAATTCCTGACCATCCTTCATCGCCCTGCCTCACCCCTCCTCACCCTCTGCTCCTCTGCCTCCCCCATCTCTGTGTTTATACAGAGGCTGGTGGGGAATTAGCATTCTGGCGTGATCCATTTGTTCTGACGTGGTTCAGTGGGAAGGTCCCGCCTTGATTTATTGCACTTGTCAGTTAAACTTCTGGAGGAACATTTTACTACAGAAAGGCTGGGCCCCGTATGCTGGCTGAGTTTTTGCCTCTCTCATTTTGATTTCGATCATGAAGCAGAGAATGAGTGACTTCTGTACATGGGGAAAGACTGATGGAGGTTTATTATATACAGTAGAAGTGATGGGAAATATATACATCAGAGGAAAAGCCAAGATTATTATTATGAGGGCCCATATTACTAAAATTGCATGATTTGAGTATGGATTGAAAAGTAGGTCCTAATTTGAAAAATGTCTTCACGTACGTATGTACATAAGTATAGGAGAAAAGGGATTTGTATGATTGGTATCCTTTGGACATCACACATCGCTAAGTACAGCTAAAACTAAATTTAAATTATTTAGATAGTAGTTGTTTCATTAATCATTTGAGTAATTTTTTTTGTATCAAAAAATGCCAAACATTCATTAGTTTCGCAATTGTAAGGACTTTCTGCTGTTCTGTGCTTTATATAATTGTAACCTTCAGGGAATTGTGACAAGAATTTTGTTTTACTATTTCAGACATTTTATAGATGAATTTATTAATTGAGAAAAGAACCTTGAGAAGATTGATATAATCAATAGTGACAATAATTGTAAATTGCAACCCTAAAAGAAAGTCAATTATGGGAATTAACTCAATGGGGAAATTAATCTCATTTAAACAATTTGAATAGTGGAAAGCTGGGTATTCATTTCATTTTAATTCAATTTAAGATATTTCACCAGAGTAATCGAGTCAGTATGAACACTGTTCAACAGGGGGTCCTGGGGTACATATATCAAACAATTAAAACATATTAAAAGGTAATAACAGTCTGTTGCACAAGTGTACTGGTGTCAAGACACTGAAGCTCATTTATTGAAAATCCCTGAAACAAAGAAAACTACAAGAATAGCCTTCTGTGAAAAGTCTTAAAGGCTGAATTTCAGACAAAATTACTTTCCATGGCGGATGTTAGAAAGATCTGTTCTCTTGGCATGAAGTTGAAATCTATTTTGGCAGTGAGGAGAATAGAGAATGAGCTGTGTTGGATTTGCAGTTTCAGAGGCAGGAGACGTAGCGGAGCCGTGAAAAGCCATACCATATATGTGATTTAAAGATTCCTGCTGTCATCGCTTCTGTCAAATTAGAATCGAGCGCAGGATGTCGTGGCCCTCAGACGGCTGTGAAACTTTACCAAGTTGTATCGAGAAAAGAGAACCGTACATGATGAGTTTGCCATTAAGACATGCTAATGTGATACTTCCTTGACCCTGTCGGACCCCAGACTCCATACTGTACTACACAGGAAATGAGCTCTGAGCCGAATCAGATTCAGTTTATTTACAAATTGTGTCAAACAAACACGGTAGTGGACAGGGAAACGAGGAACACTGAGGCGTATACAGATGAATACCTAGAAAAAACACATAACTGTGTGTGTGTGTGTGTGTGTGTGTGTGTGTGTGTGTGTGTGTGTGTACACAAGAGTGTCCTGTACTGCTGTAACAAACAACATTAATATAGTCTGTCAGCTTTACGTTCTCCCTAAAGAATCACAGCAGAGATTTACTCTCCTCTATTTATTTTCAATTTTATAAAAACAAGCTTTTATCCTAACCAGTATAGCTCATATGTAATCTCCTAATGTCTAACAAAATCATTTAAGGGGCTCTGAAATATCTCCATTTCAATTCAGGGATTCACCGCTCCCGAACCTGTATGGCTGAAGACGTTAGCGCCTCAGGCTGGGATTAACTCGTGCCAGTATGAGCAGGAGAACAAGCAAAGATCTGTTGTCGGATGTGAAATAGTATTTTTCTATCATATCTCTAGATAATAAAGAAAAGGATGCTTACATTGGGGTGTGCAGCAGGTTTTAGCTCTTTCTCAACGGCCTTTGACTTGCATTAATCAGTATTTATGATGCTACTGTAAAGCCACACACACAGGTGTTTTCAATCATTCTGGCTAATTAGATATGTGCTCCAGCTGGGGCGGAGCTATGCTGGAAATTGCATTAGGTGACCCCACTCAATGCTCCAATGGGATGATAACGATGTAAGGTGTCAGAGTTGTGGTCAGGCCCATAAGTGGAAACACCTGTGTGTACCGCGGGGCTTTCCCATTGGCTGGAATGAGCCAGTGTAATACGAAAGGCATCACTCCTAAAATCATAGAGAAGTATCTTTCTTTGTTTTAGTGTTACGCACATTTAGTGTACACATCTTTCATATTAAATCCAAGTGCCCAACATGGTTTGATAAACACACTGTATGCTAACAAACATCAGTCAAAGTTAGCGACTCGCCGGTGAAGAAAGTAAATATCTAAGCTAGGTTTTCAAAGCACACTTCATCATTGTGAGAAGAAAAAGTGAATAAAAATGTCATATTCAGTACAAAGATATGACTGAGGTGTGTTAGCTTGAAGACTGCAAGCAACGCAAGTAATGCAAGTAACACTGTCTGAAGAGAAACACACCTCCCAGCAACCCAGGAACTGTCTCATTCAGCTGTAGACCAAGATAGCAACGAATACAAAAAGTCTCCTGGCTTTTGTTTATTGTAGAATTACAGCGTGAAGTCACAGCGCCCAGCTGTTGGTCGTTGAGTTATGTCTTCCACACACAGCAGCTCTGTAAGCACGTACAGGCTAGCTGCTTCCACATAATTCCAGCCTTTGATTTAAGCTTGGCTACACATACTGGATGTGCAAAATGAATCATATCTTATGATTTGACACACATACGTGCATATTTTCAAAAATCCCACACAATGTCTTTATTTAAAATAACAAAAAATGAAATGTTACCTTGTGTGTTGTGTATATGAGCTCCTGCATATCAGAGTTTACGTGCATATTTTTTTATTCGGTGTTCATTTTGTACCTCATCACATCATGGCCCTCGCTTTAATTGGGCCACATTTAAAACGAGTAAAACAGAAAACCTTCCCATGAACTCGGACCACCTACTGTCTCTCTCTGCCTCTCAACTACAGAGAGGAGAGAAAAAAAGGATGGCAACATTGCTTCACTTCAGCCTCTAAAACAACATTACAATATAAATATCCTGTCAGTTTAACAGACGTTAGGTTAAAGGTGATAATGTGACTGATGATCACAAATGTTGGGTGAATTTAGTCAGTTGCTAAATTGATATACATTTTAAATGTTTGATGAAAAGCCAGTGTAAAGATTTTATAAAAAATAAAATTAAAAAAAGAAAGTTGCTGCTACCGTCGTTGTGTCTATGGCGACGTATTAGGACCATTCTAGGATAAAAAAAATTAATAATTACAGTGAGAATTACGGCAAAATATTCAGAGAAACAACTAAAATTAAAGTGGTACATTTACAACAAAAACAAATTTTTTTGAGAAAGAAAGACCCACATCGCTTCACTTTGCAAGGTCAGATCATCCTCAATGTCACATGCACACATTACTCAGGAGGAGCAACAGTATGGAACATGCCGATATCCTTGCATCTTTTCCTTTGCATTTTTTCTCCTAAATTTCTGAGTTTTTTCTCGTAAATGTACCACTTTAATCACAGAGAATATAAAAAAAATAAAAAAATCTCATAAACTGACTACTTTATTCTCGTAAATTCAAACTTTTTTCTCAGATTACCCCCCTCCCATAGCTCCGTAATGTTTTTTTTTAACCTACAATGGCTCTTAAATGACGTCATATGTATCGCTATTATTATCCTTTAATATTGAAGTTGTTTTTAAATGCACTCAAAAATAAATCAATAAAAGTCATGAATGGGAAAAATATGCTACATTCATTCATTCAATCGACATTGGCAAAAGAGGTGACAGTTTAATGAGTTTCTCAACAAACAAAGTGGTTGGTCTTTTTGCGGATCATCCATGCAACAAACACACACGCACGCACTCAGTAAAAGGTTTCATATCTAGACAAACCTTCATTTCAATGAAAACAACACTCCAGTACTGTGTTAAATATGTGCACGTGTGCTTGTACTTGCACATGGCACACAATCATACAAGCATGTGTGTGAAGACCCTGTGGGGGCCCAGTGAATTCTGTTATCTGAACAAAGCCCATCAGACATCTACTTATCTTGGTATGTGTGACAAAGCAGACTGGGGAGTCTTAGTTAAACAATTTCTTCAAAACAAACTCCTTCTCCCAAAGCTGCTGTTGGCCAGAAGAAGTCTGAACTGGAGTGGCTGCAGAGGGAAACTGAGGTCAAAGAGACGATCGCAGGAGTAAAGAGGAGTAAAAAACAACATCAGGGAAATAATTAACTACTTTGATATGCTCATCTTATTTGGAGTTTATTGAATCTTTGTATATTGCAAAAGCAGAAAAGGAGAAGTGGCATGTGTGACAAAGGACGGAGATATTTCCCTCTTTACTTTACTTTTTCATAACTTTTCCTCTTGTAACTTTTGGCATTACACTTCTTGCAATTCATCCTCTCCTCTACAGGACACATTTATTTCATTTGACAGCAGCAGATTTATCAAGCCGGTCTTTGATCATCTACCTCTAATATTGCTGTATTAACCCTCTGGAGGTGATAGCTACTATCTGCAATCCATCAAGTCAAACGAGGTTATCCGTTTCAGTGCTGCCAGATGAGATAAGGAACCTTTTGAAAAGCAGCACTGGAAAATGTACAGTGATGAAGAAAAGATCTAAATAACATTAGTGTAGATTGTATTTAGATTAACGAGCCATTTATCATGAATATGAAGAAAGATAAATGACTGGTGCACTTTGTGAGGTAATGTGTCGTTAGTTGAATTTCACTGTTGACCTTTCAGCAACCTGTTTAATGTCTAAGGAAGAAAATTTGGCCCCACAGATTGAGATAAATGACGATATATTTTCAGACTAGAGAGAAGCAGTACTGGCTGTACGTGTCACACTCTTCCATATCTTGCGTAATATAGTCGTTTCACAATATCACTTGCCTCTTTTAAAGGTGCCTGCAGTCATACAAGTCGTGTATCCGTATGTGCCTTTATGCACACAAAATACATAAGATTAAATAATAAAAGCTACACCTTATAAATCTGCCCAAACAAAATAGTGCAATATAGCTTTGTGCTGCATATGAATGCAAGTATTAGCTTAATAAGATGACTTTCACTTACTATAAAAGTGTACTATAACAGATGTATCATGGTGCTTAAAAGGATTTGTGTGCTTTTTTATGATTATTAATGTAAAGCATAACGTGTGGTATGTCAGTGTGCGCCATGTTCAGGATTATACATTAGCAATGCATTACAGGAACACTTATCCTCGCCCTCTCACCTCATTGTGATGGTTCAGCGTAATGTCAAACTGTGTTTGGTGACATTGTGGCAGGACTGCAATCCAGACCACCTTTGTTGAGTCTGACATTAAGGGGAAATTCCCCATTGTACTTTTAAAATGTCAGTAGTATGTAATGTTGAATGTATAGCAGAACCGGCCTACTTCTACTTTAATTTAGTGAAATCTCACATTTTCTAGAACGCATTTCGTGACCGAAGAGGAAGCGAAGGGAATTCAAATAAAAAGTAGCCGCGTGAACATATTAATGTGGATAATTAGCAAATCTTACACCATGACATGTGCTCCAGCTTCTCTGTGGGAATACAAACTAGATCAGTGTCAATTCACTGTGTTTAAATAGACATGTCTGTCAACTTTCAACACTCAGAGGAGGTCAATGCCACTTGACCTACCTAAGCTCGATTCAGGCTCCAACCCATTGACCAATTGTGGATTTTGGGGCTCCTGTAACTTACAAAGATGGACGTCAATGAAAAACAAACTATTTTGGCTTTGTTTCAATTTTAATGTGATGTGTGATTGTCTATTTCAGTTTTTTAGGTTATGAGTACAGTATAAAAACATTTGTCACACAAACAAATAGAGAAAGTAGACGACAGTCTGTTGGCAAAAGGCATCACGGTGGGGAAATGAAAAGTTCACTTTTTTTGTCACTCAATGATCGATGGTGCCGGCTCGTGGACCTTTTAGCTTTTCTGCAGAGCGACAGACGGCTCCAGGGAGAATCAACAACAACATTCCTGGCTCCTCACTCTACCATGGCACTGCAAACAGCAGGCCAGACACGCCGGGTTCAGTTTACTGTCTACTGTCTAAAGACTGTAGTGATTAGGGGAAAGACACCTCGACAAAATGATGTATTCAATCAAATAGTTTCCATGATGCCTTATACAATGCAGTGCAATGACCGTCAGGGCTAAAGGTTCAAAAGAAGCTATTACAATCAGATTTAATGGCACAGAGGAATTAAAAGGTTTGTGAATGCGCTGTATCGTGGAGGGAGGATGCACTCCTGCTCAGATACCCTTTACACACACTCATCCGCTTTGTCACAAAACTGCTTCTTGTCAGATAACAAGCATGCAAGATTTTGAAATTCAAATGCACATGCAAATGATCGACTTGTTACAGTAAATAGTCAGAGTGATTGATTTGTTTTTAGGATCAAAAATTCATTTTCCTCCCCTGACTGTTGCCCCCCTTGTTGATAAATGACCGGCCGTGAATAATGAGCAGGCCGGCTGAAACCATATTTTACTCAGATGTGTTCCATACAATGCTGTCATTGTTCTTCCCTGAGCAGTATCTTACTCATATGAAAGCTATTTCTATATACTCCATCAATCATCACTGCAGAGGGAAACCTGCCACTAAATGATGACACATAGCAGCAGGATGGCCTTTAAGGCTAATGCTGGTTAACAAACTCAATAAATCAACAAAAAAAACTCTTTACATTTAGTTCGGTGTATATATATATATATATATATATATATATATATATATTCATTTTAACAAACAAATCAATCTATCTTAGCTGATATAACCTTTTCATGAGTATTTTTGGTATTTTGCCCATTTATCATGACATCCATGAACAAAAAAAGTGTTCAAATCTCCTTTCTAAAGGGAATCAATGTCTGGACTTGCCAACTGCATGTCAATTTGCCTTTTAGTTTTCTACAAAGGATTTTTGTATTGGAACTTCACATCTGGTTTTTTTACCAAAAGACCGAATTCAATACCCAAGAATTTCAATACAGCTAGGAAAACGTATTGCTGACCCAGTGACTGACTCAGACATCCAAGTTGGAAATGATGCATTGATCTGTCAACCAAGCAACGGAGAAAATGTCGAATCTATCCTGACCATTAACCTGAAATCCTTTATTTTAATGTGGTCAGTCTGTCACATATACAGTCCACATATTGTTTATGTGGGTCAGTCAGTTCTTCTGTTTAAACGGTTCAGTTATCTTACAGATGGTTAAAGAAGGACTAAATGTCTATTTTTGAGTGCTCATAAAATTATGTCCTCTGTTATCCAGCCAGCAAAACCGATTTTGGCAGCAGTACCAAAAATGATGGAGACAGGATCCATCATGTAACTAGTAGGATGGCTTTTCTCAGCACTGAAGGGAGCTTCACCTCATCTTTTATTTTAAACTAAATATAAGCACTGCTTGTTTTTATCAGACTTTATAACTGTAACAGTATGCAATAGTACGAAAACAATATGTCAGATGGAACTCAAAGTGACCTTTCAATTTTTAACAAGACTAAGAGTCTTCAGCCATGCTTCCTCTGTGAAGCTGTACTTTGGCTCAATGGTGCTTTGAGATAAATGCTAACACATAACGTTCATCATCACCATCTTAGGTTAGCGTGTTGGCAATAGTAACATTTGCTAATTAGCACTCTGCTTAGGCTGATGTGAATATCATTAGTTGTGCAGGTATTTAGCTGTAAACCAAAGTATTGGACAAAATAAAAGTTGAACCTAATGATGGCACTTGTTGAAAAGTTAACGGACCACCAAACTCATTACAATTCATCCTGAGGGGCGCGTGAACGTCTGCACCAAATTCCATGGCAATCAATGCAAAAGTTGTCAAGAAATGTTACCCCAAAACACAAATGTTAACCTCATAATGCGGCTAGAGGTAAGTCAGGGGATCACCAAAGTTATTAAGATTCATCCTCAGGGCAACATGAATGTATGTACCACATTTCATGGAAATCCAGCCAACAATTATTGAGCTATTTCAGTCTGGACCAAAGTGGTGGACGAACTAATCGTGCAACTGACATTGTGATCCCGAGTGTGGCTAAAAATACAGAGTTTACACACATTTCTAAGCCACTGGATCTGTCTATTGGTGAACCATAACATTGTCTGACTTGGCTATTTAAACTCGAGTTTTTAAATCTATTTAATTTGTCCATAAATAAATAAATATTCCGTTTACCTTTGTTCTTATTGAGCCGGCACCAGATCTTGATATTAATGAAGAAAAAAAACCTAACTAGTCGGAACATATTATTTTGTTAACTAAGTGATGCTTTAATGACATTTTACTTTGTTAAAAAAAATAAAACTAATGCAATACATGCATAAATTGTGGACTTATCACTAACACTTAATGGTTTGCTCCAGAGAACATGGAGCTACTGCATCTGACACAATTTGTGACAGAAGATTATGTTAGAGTGGATCCAGATCTTATTGCACTCTGGGAGACTTTCCACCACCGTCCTCTGGAGAGGATGCACAGCGACCAAACATCTGATGAATATCAAATCAACGTGCCTCAATATGACATGTTTTTTTGGAACCACAGTTGATATCTAAGCCAAGAATGCATGCTATTATATAAAATATGTTTTTACACAGTTAAAGACCTGATTCTGATTGTGTAAGCAAAACAGTAACTCCTGACTTTGGCATATTACAGGCTCAATATGCCAAACGTTTCTAATCTATGAGTAAAGTAACTGGCTAATTCTTGATGTCACATGCTAAATCCCACTGATTTATGTTGCCGTTGGCAAACACTACTTTGCCTCTGTTGGTTTTCTCACCATGTTGCCATGTCTCTGGGAACCACATACTTGATCAAGGAGTGCATACATAACAAATAAAGATGACCCAGGACACATGTATACATAGCTCTCTGGGAAAAAGATGTCACCATGCGCTCCAGGGGAATCATGCATGTGTGGGACACAGGAGCTGCGCCCAAAAATACATGCACATTGTATGGAGATGGTTAGAGGAATGCCGCTCCCCCATCCTCAATTTGTTTTCACAGGATGGACACGGGAAAGAGGCTGCTGAAGCATCAACCGCATCCAACCTCATCGTTCATATTAAGTTTTGGAAATTTGGGAATTTTGTTGAGGCCTCATCCCTGGAGAGACAATGTATCTTGGCTTTAGGCTACAATCATTCATCTGGCAACACACTGTTTCCCAAAATGCATTAATCAATCAAAAGGAAAGGACTTTATATAAACAGGATTTATTCTAATAGGTTCATTTAAATGTCAAAATGAAGAGAAGAATGTGTAGCTGCATGTTCTGTTTTTAAATAAAAACACTGCACTGACACGCATATAATAGACAACATGATTTCATCCCTACTCGCCATATTTTGCAAAGTGGGACATCTGAGACCTGAGAGTCAGCTTCCACAAGCATTACAAAATATGTTGTAATGTAATGTCATATGTTGTAAAATAAGATAATGTGATTTTGGCTGTTTATTGAAATGAAAAGATTACTGTTAGACTGTAAAAAAAAAAAAAAGGTTGTTGAAACAAGGGTTCAAGTGCATTCATTACAAACAAATATACCATTTTGAAAAACGCTAAATATAGACAACATAACGTTCTTCATGACAATAGATCGTATCTCAAGGTTTTCATATCTCTGAGAGTTAACTGTTACTGAAATGAATGGAAGTCATCAGCTGCTTTGAGAAATGGCCAACAGTAGTATTAAATATACACAATTTGTAATAAATGGGCTTAAACATGCAAAAACCACCAGTGTGTTGCTTTAAGAGTTTGGCCTAAACACCTCATACACAAATATTGTCGTTGACCCCCATTTACAGACATGACCTCATCAAAAACATAAGCAACACATGACAACACTACTGAAACGCCTCAGCACAAAAGTGATTGTCGTGAATTATGCTTCCATTGTACCAGAGTAAACAATGCACTGCTCCTTCAACCTAAACAGGGGATTTTTCAAATAGTTCCTCTGTGCCGTTTGTCTTTTCCCTCGCAGTCCGGCAGGCTGCTCTTCAAGACGGGGACAGTTTCGGTCCGGGCTGCCAACCCAAACAGTGTAATCACATACACTCATGGTACAATGAGCACACTCGTCCAAGCGTGGAGAGAGGGGAGGGAGGTATTAGGTTCTCTTCCCCAGAGATCAGACACACCGGAGGCGCGCCACCATCTGTGCTGGGCTGCTGTGATGGAGCTCCTTCACTGCTGACGACTGAAACACTGAGGGGGGCTCTTTCAAATCCGTCCACACAGAGGATTGGTTATGTTCATTTAATTTAATTAGTCTAATTCCAAATGTATATGTTCACCACATTTTCTTAATTGTTTCATACTTATGCAGTTAAGTTGAATGTTAATAATGATTTATGTGGCAAGTGACAAGAACAATTCTGGTTATCTATTTTCTAAGTCTGATCTAAATTGTTTTCTCAATTTGTTTATGAATGAATGAGTTTGGTATTTTTATTTTTTTCCATCTGTGAAAACAGGTTTTTTTTTTTTGTTTTTGGTCAGGATCATTTTTCTGTATTTGTTGTTTTGACACTCATTTCGGCTACAAAAGGCTTAAGTGCATCACCAGCCCATGTTCTAAATAGAAAGCAGAACATATTCACCTGTTTTCATAGATGGAAATAAATAACTGGCAAAAAAAAAAATGTTCACCTGATTCGCAGATGAAAAAAAAAAAAAAGGATCTAACAAAATATTATCCTGGCAAAACCTTTAACTGTTGTTAAGTCATAAACACAGGAGAGATTTCGTTTTTCTAGATCAGACTTATAAAATGGATCACCAGGATTTTGTTTCTCATTGCCTCTCAGGGCCTCTGTTCTTCCTCTATGCATGTAATACATTTGGTGACTTTTCAGGGTTTTGTTTTTTTGTCATTTTTATAATAGATGAAAGACAGTCGCTGGTGACATGCAACCAACAAACTTCCAATGTGAAAGCTGAAACTTAAAGAATTGAAAGTTGGCTTGTTAAGCTCTTAGCTAGTTCTCATGTTTTGGTTTTTCACAACCACAGATAAATAATAATTAATTGTAAATAATATTATGTATTAACAGACAAATATGTTGTATTCTCAGCCTTACACCTCAGTAGTGTCCATTAATAAACAGGTGGTGGAGGCCACAGTTCAAGTCCACTTATGCAGTGATGCAGAATCCGACATGGGAACACCCACGCTTACTTGATGGTTGATTTCTTACAATGCAGAATTATATTATATTTGGCCGATGATGAAGAATTACGCTGTCAACTGGTATAAGAGAAGAATGTCATATCATCTCCTCTGGATTTATGTATATTTTTCTCACTTAGGACCTGAAGATCACTTCAACAGTATTCTGTCACTTCCATACACAATCATTTACTCAGTTATTATCGATCATTTTCATCATTAAGCCTTTAACGAGGTGACTAAAGCTTTGGCAGTGACAGTTTTATCGGGAACACGCATGTTTCAACACACAATCATCACAAAGCTTTAACAGGGCACTTATGATAAGCCCTTTGAATCTGCACTTCTACACCAGTGACATTGTTATCATACTACTTTCTAAGTACTTCATCTGATCGCAATCAGTGATGATGAATCACTGCAGCCTGAGTACATATTTGTCTTCATGGAAAATTTAGCACCAATCTGAATCTTCACTGAAATATGAGCGCTGGTATTATAATTGCTTCTATACTGTAATATAAAAATGTACAGCTTCTATTATCACGTGTGTATGAGTATTTATATACAGTCATCACATCACATATATTTCATGTAGCACCAACAGCGGTGGAAGAATATATATAACCTTGAATTCAAGTAGGAAGTCACATTAAGATTAAAACTTCTTTTATAAGTGAGACCTGGTCAACACCAGGTCAAATAGCGGCACCCAACAATAAACACAACAAAAATACATTAAATAATACAATACATTAATAGAGCAGCAGTAATTAAAATCATTGAAAGAGAAAAGACACTCAAGTTTAAGCTTGGCCTGCAGATTGTTCCAGGAAGAAGTACTTTAATCCTTCACTTAAGTAGAAGTACTAATACCGCAGTGGAGAACTGCCTTTACAAGTAAAAGAACAGCAGTATTATCACGAGATGCATTTACCTGTAGAGTGTACTTTGTATCAGAAGTAAAAGTACTTTTCATGCAGAATGGAACCTGCCAGCATTTTTAAGATGCAGTCAGTCTAATTTTAAATACTTAAAAATACTGTTGAATAGTAAATAAACTAGTAGTTTAACTACTACTTGCAGTTGCTTTCTTTGTGTAGTTCACTACTGAAACTATTACTAAACAGTTACATTTTGGACCATAAAAGGAAAGGAATTATAATTATCATTTATATTATACGTTAATCATGTTTTGTATGTTTTGTGTGATTTATAAAGTAACTAGTAATTATAGATTTCAAACAAACGTACTGGAGTAAAACGGTCCAACATTTCTCTCTAATAATATGTATATAACATGAAATGAAAATACTCACACATCTCAAAATTGTTTAATTATTTATTTAAGGACCGCACTTCAGCAAATGTACTTAGCTACTCTCCACATCTGAGCACCAGAAGATGAAACTGAATTCATGATGTGACTAAGTTGGGGCTACCAGTATATATCAAAGAGTATGAGTTCCTACTGTAAACTTCTGTATTCCTGCCATCTGCCCTACAGCCACATTAACAGTCTGCACGTAATTGTCATTGTAAACAGCGTATACGCCGACACAGACTAAAGCCAGTTTACTTGCCAAGATGTTAAACCATAAGCTTAATGTGGCCACAGAAAAGCTTTATGACTGTAATTGTTTAAGTGGGAGAAATACTCAGTATACAGTAAGTAAGACCACTTGGCTTGTGTTATTACTAAATGGGTCCTGCACGTTAAACAGATTTATCTGTGGTCGATGTGATCATAAATTTGCAGCCTCAGTTGCAGCGGTTTGGTCTGGCCATCTCCTCTCACACTTTACTGAAACAACAAGTGTAGAGCTGATGCAGACCCAAATGATGACTTACTCCACTTAGAGTATTTGTTTTGAAAAGAGAAGGTCAAACATGAGGTTGTAAAGGCTAAATTCCACCGTGGGTTCATAGCTGGACCGGCCAAACGTCATATTCGGGAAATGAAGATCAGGCATGAATCCCCGTCACTGTATACAATGTGAAAGGAGACGAGGAGAGCGTCTATAAAATGTGTCTCAGCCATATACAAATGGCTGGAGATTGAAGGAAGGGATGACGAAACATGATAAATTCTGGACAAGTGAGCCATCACATGGACGCTCACCTCTCCCGGATACAATGGGGCCTACACAAAGCAGGTTTGGGCGAACATAAAACAGAAGTGACCCTCTGCCTTTGAGGGCCTCACTCCCACCACATCTTTCAGACGTGCTCAAAGCACACTCGCACTGGGAAAACAAGGACTCTGAGAGCCCGGTCAGGGTACACCTAAGAAGTGCAAAGTCTTACTCCAAACATTTTTTCAGCGTCGTGCTGAATGCTGTGATCAGCTTTTCAACGTGGAGGCCCGCTGCTGTTAGCTTTACCGCACCTCCCCCTCGGTCAAAGTTGTGAACCTGGGGAGAGTTTATTATTTCTACTCAATTAGAGCTTAATCGGATACTCCGCAGGGCTCCACACCTAAATATAAAAATGGATTCAATCCAATCAACGTGGCTCATTAGTTACTTTCTCATCACTGTAATTGAGGATGGCAGTAGAGGGACAGTTGGCTGTATTCAAGGCCTCGTCAGCGGATATACTTCCACGAGGTGGGTCGCTTCAGAAACATGTTGTCTCCATGGAAACAATCGCATCAAAAATAATCTCTGAAGTGTTGTGAAAGTTGAGAACATCTTGAAGTCTTCCAGAAGTGCAATGGTCCCAGTTCCCATAAGGCCTTTAACATCTTGTATTTGTCATTGGAGGAAAGCAACAGGACCATTAACTATCATAGTGTTTGGTCATGAGGTATCGATTTTCGCCGTGCTCTGCACTCTTTTGTATTTACACACAAAGCCATAATGACAGAAAAATGGAAACCAGCTGAGATTACGGTGCACAGTTGGCACTTTAAAGCGTACATAAACCTTTTGGTGCTGCTAATAAATTGAGCTTCAGTGATTATTGTAGAGGTGTAATTGTCCTCAGAGAGAACAATTACTGAAGCCGAAGCGTTGCTAAAACCTGGAAATAAAGCTGAAATTACACTGATAAAACTGCAAGGTATTTTTCAGGCTTTCAAGAAATACTTGGGCTAATTAAAATGCAACTCATCCCGACTGGCGATGCTTAATGAGCTGTTGGAGACACTTAAACAAGCAGCTGGTTCTCGTGCCAGTCCAAACCTTGGGTTAAGTCGGCTCAAGAGTGTTGGAATTCACTTTTATAAGGACAAGCTTCTTCCTTGAAGGGGTATTTGATATACTTAAGAGGTGATGAGATGATTGCAGGCAGGTGTGTAGGATCCAGGACAGCGGCATGACCAGAATGCACACACACACACACACACACACATACACACAAACACAGAGAGAGGCAAACCCGGGGCATGGAACACAGGAGGAATAGACAACACAGGAAAACATAAGGAGAGACGGGCACGTCTGAGTTGAGTTAACCTTAATTCATTGCTTTCAGCTAACTATTTCAAGTGCTCTGCTGACTTACCAACTAGGTTTCACACACACTCTGACTCTGTACTGTTCTTGCAACACATTCTCAGCTTGGTCAGTGGCCCTACGCCTCCAACTATGAAGCTCTACGTAACCATCTAGCGTCAGTTTTGGAGTGTTAGGGACAGCGTGTCAACTTCCACTTTTTCTCCTTAACACAAACATGAGGATATAGATAGTTTTTCATAATCTTTCTAATTAGCTGATCTACTCCAACAGCAGGGACACACTTGTTTGTACTACCATTCAGGTGTTTTAGGCCACAAATCTTACACTAAGGTAAGTCAAGTCATGATTGTAAAAAAAAAATAAATAAAATATGTTATAAAATAATCACTTCAACAACCTTAATCTAAGCGCTGAGGTGAAGGAGGTGTGTAGACAGTTACCGTCCCAGCACTAAGATGCAGATTAGTTGTACATGCAGCCTGCGGGACAGGAGTATGAGGGTGTGAGGGTAGATTAGTTTCCATTTACCATTATGTTATGTCAGCATGCACATCATCAGCGTGGCAAAACAGTCGTATAACATACCAACGCAGACAAGACAAAGGATGCATTGATAGAAGGAGGAGCCCGTGTGAAATGTGTGTGGCCTCTGAGGATGGGACGTACTTCTGCTCTGATCTCTCTCGTTTTTAGTTTTTATTTTTTTTTTTTATTGTTTCTATTTTCTTGACTAAGTCTTGTGAACATATAAAGTCACAGTATCATGCTTCTTGCCTGTTTTAATTTGAGTCACAGGATTACACGTTATCCAAATAATGCTGAGAGGAAAGTGAAAAAATTGGTTCCGACATTGACATAAGCCACTGGGCTTCTCTTATTGCCTTGCTTGAATTTCCTGCAGTGTTAACTACACTAGATAAACTAGCCCCTGTGTTTGTCCTGCCTACCTCATTCTACTGGAAGCGGGCCACACACATACGCGAACATACGTCCACATACACGCACGCACACAAATCCAATCATGCTAACGCGCAAACACACATAGGGTCACTTACATCAACACGTACACATACATCTCAGCCGAGACCCTCGTGAATTCAAACGCAAACACACCCAGAACAGCCTGCGTGACTGCAGCAATGAAATAAAACATCCAGCGCATCGCAGTGGTCCAGAAGTATTAATTTGAGTGAGTCGATAAACAGTTTCACGTTCTAAATGAGGACCCAGCGGAGCCCGCTTCGGAGGGCGGTTGCTCTTGAGAGCCAGTTGGTTTCCATCTCCTTCTTTTTCAGGATGCGATGTACACTTAGCGCACTGTGCTCCAACTCTTTGTGAGTGGAGACAAAAGTTTGAGGTTGCTTGGTTTTCTTTTGTTGCTACTTTCAAATAGCAGTGCTCCTGTAAGTGCAACATTACCCAGAGACCTCCTCTTGAACCTCAAGATAGTTTCACGATGTTTCTGCCCTTTTGATAAATGACTGTCTGGAGCAGGTTGCCTCTCTGCAGTCTGTCCTCTTGATTACCGCCCAGACTCTCAGCAGCTGGCTATCAACATATCTGCTCTAAAAGTCTGATCAAAATGTGCATATTTTCTATCTCAACAGCTTGGCCTCTAGAGGTTTGGCAGAAATCTTTCTTTGTGCACATATAATGTATCAATAATCACCCAGACAAGAAACTCCTTTGATGAGTCTGATCATTTGGGATCCTGTTTAACGGCCCGTAGAACATCTGGGTCTCCGTTTAGAAATAAGGAAAGTTAAACCTCCATCTTTGGATAACTTACGGACATAACGTCATGTGACGTAGCATGACCTGACCTAGCGCCGTGTGACATAATGTCCCTCGTGAAAATAACTCAACTTTTAGTTACACATGGGACAGGAACGCCAGTCCCCTGCATGGGTGAAAGGTCACCACCCCTCCTGCCCTTAAGAGGACTTTCGCGCTGTTAACACTCTGCCGATGCTCTGAGCGTCTAATAATGACATGACATGATGGTTCACACTGGAGTTACTTGAAAGCCTTGTGCGTCTCCTACAGGCGCTAAAGGAGCTTTGCATCAAGACGCCATTAGCCGCTGCCCGAGCGTTTGTATTTGACGCCCTTGGGAGTTAGACGAGGCTGGATGACGCATTCAAATATTGTTGTACTCACTTACCCTCAACTCCATTGACCTGTGCCTGTGTTCCTGCTCAAAAAGTAATTCTGTGAAGGGACAATAAAGCCCTATTCACATGTACTTCCAAAAACAGAAACATTGGTACCAGAACAGAGCAGGACAATAAAAACGAAAAAATGATGGCCCTCCACACCCACATCATTAGTCTGACTATGTGTTGATTTATGAGCTCATTATGAGACATTCTGTAGTACTATCCTTGTAATTCAGTTCCAGCATCCAAACTGACGCTGACCATCAGGCATTATTAGAAGTGCTGCTGATCATTTGTTCCAGATGCTTTTAAATACAAATGGCTTGATTCCATTCAACTTTGAGCCATCTCCGACGCCTCTGAAAAATGTCTATTCCTTTGAGTTTGTCCTGAACACCCTACATTTATTTAGATTTTTTAATCATAAATCAAAATGTATTAAAAAAATAAATATGGTTTTAAAAGACTACAGAGTTCACACTGTTCACAGACACTTCAGTGTCCTGTTATGCAAAACTTGATGTTTTTATGTTGTTTACAGCAGTATCCCTTTTTCTGGTGGTTAATGTCATTGTTTGGATAAGGCTCTTATTCTTACAATATACATTCACAAGCCTAATGTGCTTAATTTCAGTTTAAGTTTGGCAAGTAGCCATCACAACACGCAGCACAGTGTTCTGCAGAAAGCCTCTGCACCTGCTTTGCAGCACAAAAGGAGAAAAAAAAGTATCCAGACTGTGACAAACCAGACAGAATCAAATCTGCAGTTGAGTTAGAGAGCGTTGAGTGCCAAAAACCATAAACACTGGACCACAAGCCTCACAGAGGGGAGCAGCCTTCACCACAACACAGCACTCTGTGGCAGACAAGATCAGGTCTGAATCAGACAGACGACAACCATCCGAGGTGGAGCTCTGCGTCAACCCAGAGTAAATAGACAAATCTGAACTTAAGAGCGGGTTTTAACGCTCTGAATTATTTAGTTTACAGTCACTGCTCCAGCTAATGTAAAACTCACAGATTGTAATCATATGTTGGTGTATGGTTAATGTGGATCTACCCCACAGATCAGAGAGATCAGATCTGTTGTAAGAGCGCTGCACTTCAGGAAGTGTGCTTTTATGCTCGAGGTGATGATGACTCCATGGTATGGTTATCATAGCCTGAGGAAATAAATATAAAACAGTACCTCATTTCCTCGTAGTGAGCAAAATGGGATCAAGTCTGGTATAGGTTTATTTATTTTTTTCAGTTTAGTTGTTCTACTTTGGCGGATCATTTGTACATGTGGTTTTAAAAATGTGACACATGGCAGGTAGAAGGACCCAGAGACACTGGAGAGGAGAAGGTCAGTGGAAACTCTTTACTTAAGAATTCACTAACTACACAGAAACTGATCACTCTCAATGCAAAACAGAAGTTGCACCAAACAACAGCGTGGCTGAAAATACTCAACCTAGGAAGTGTTTGTCTGCTCTACAGCAACATAGACCCTCATCAACTTACATAAACTCCTGATGAAGATCCTCCACAGGTGCGCTCTCAGCAGGAGAGTGAAAACACACCAGCACTCATACTAAAAGTATGTTTAAGAGTCTTAAAAAAGAAATAGACTAGAACACTTTGGAAGCCAATAAGAGACACAAATATTAGAATTATATCAGCCACCGAATACTTAATATAGAAAATTAGACACCACTGATTTCATATTATTGAAATAATATAAGTCAAGTCAACCCAAATATATAAGTAATATAATGTATCTGATTGTACTTAATTAATTATTTTATTTGAATTGTTAGAACATTTTTAAATTGAAATGTGAAATTTCTTGGGATGCGATTTCAAGAGGTGGATTTGAATTAATATTTTTTTCAATGTTCAATTTCTCAAATTTAGATCCAAAACTTCGAAATGTCGAAAAGTGTCAAATACTATTTGACACTTTTCAACTCAAATTTTTAGATCCGACCAATCGAATTTAAGCAGCCTGAATCTTTGTTTTTTTGTTTATTCTGAAAATTTTACTTTTGGTTTTGAATTAGTGAATTCATTGAAAACCATATGTATTCAAATTAAGCTTTTGAAATGGCATTTTAGGAATTTCATATTTAAATTTGAAAGTGGTGAATTCAGAACAAATACATTTATCTACAAGGTTTTCAACGTCAAATATTTTAATTTCGATTTTAAGTATTCAGTGGGTGTTCAAATTCAAATACGTATGTCTCTTATTAGTTCCTTCTACAGAACACACTAACACGAGGGCGGGAGTGTTCGAAGAGAAAACAATATGGGACACATTCCTTGAAAATGATTGACATTAAAACTATTTTTTAAAGGATTTTATCATCCGATTGTATCATATGGTGCGGTCAAGGTCAAAATGTTTCATGTGAATGAGTTTGAGCAGCATTATGCGTTAGCAGCCATTCCTTTAATCTCATTTCTCATCATTTAAAACAACTACAAATCTCTGGTAGTTTTTTATCCAGGACACATTGAAAATACCCCAGAAACGTTATCTGATGCCCATCAGAGGCTGTAAATCATGATAAATGGAATAGTTGCCTTCTAAAGAGAAACAGGTTCTCGTGGCTCAATCGCTTCCATATGAGATAATTTACTCACACACACACACACACACACACTCACACACACACACACTCACACACACACACACACACACACACTCACACACACTCACACACACACACACACACACACACACGGTAGACAGAGATTTTGGGTGGCGTGCACTCACACCTGGCTGCTGTTCAGATGGGAGTCAGCGGCGTTGGTTTTTGACACATGATGGATCGCTCATCACTGTATGGACGTGCTTCATCAAACTGTCTGCATCTCTCTGTTTGAATCAAACATCGCAGCATTTTATTCATGATCCATTCATGAGCTCACACAGTGGCCTAACAGGAATCTGACATTTGCCGATATTCTGACATCTGTCTCAGTTAAATCTCCCGCTGTTATTTCGATATACGAAATGTCCAATAAACTGTTTTGGATGCAGTTACTACGAAATTAAATGTTTTCTAAGCCCTCAACATAGTAGGTTGTGGCATGCTTGTCTGCTATGTTTAAATTATGTTCGGCTTAAACTGCAGTTTGTATCTTTGGGGACAAACTTGGCCCAGAGTTTTATTTAATCATGTTCTGGCAGGCTTCTTGATCAACAAATAAATGAATTCATTGTCCTCCGTTTTCCGCGGAGAATAATAATGTAAAGTGAGTTGATATATTTGTCGTATTATAAAAAGCAGATAAACACATTCACATGGAGGAATGTGTCAGATATTCGGCGGATATTCACTTGTTTCTGCCTATATTGAAACTTAACCCCGTGCTTTAGGTTGGCGCTGAATGCATGTTGGATAATCTTTTTTTTAGGAAGACCCCCTTGGAGTTTCCACAAAGACTTATTATTGCTGCAATAAGATGTTTATTGTTCTCTATATAAGAGGCTTAAGTGCAGGCAACACAGGGACAAACTGAACCTGCAGCTCTATAGTGCAATATTAAAGTAACATATAGTAAATACGTGGGATAAAAACACAATAAAGACATTTATTAAGCAGATTTATATGAGCTTACAAACCAAATATGCACTTTAAAGTGCTTTCTCTGGTATGTCCTCATTACAACACAAACCCACCAGTACATCCTACACATTCCCATGAGCACCTCTTCTCTCCATAGCGCCATAGCACTTCAGTCATTACATCATCACCCAGAGCAGCTTCGCTCCACTTGCTGCTCCCAAACGCACTTTAGGTTGAAATTAATTTGAGTTCCAGTGGAGGGGGGGGACATCGTGATTGGCTCAGACATGCATAGTTTTGATCGGCAGCTTGCAGGAGAGCTTTCCATTAAGGGGGCTAAACTTGACCTCCGACCTCATAGGAACTGCAAATATCCCTGTTGGCCCCGAGTATCCGTGGGGCTGAAAGCTCAGTTAGTTAATAGTTGTGATGACCACACGGTGGGGGTCAGAGGTCAGAGGTAAGAGGAAATGAGGTATTGACCGAGACTTACGTGACCATACATGGTGTTTCCTCTGTATGTTTTGTAACTGACGCTATCATTGGTATTATCACAAACATCATCATCAGAGAACGTCATAGTATTGGTGTTAAAAAATCAAATAGTAGTAAATAGTGACTTTAGTGTCAGTGAGTGTAGTGATGGCAGATGTTTGGAAACAGGAAGATAACATTGTGCTGTCCTGTCCTGTTATATATATATTGAAATGTGTTATATCAGGATAAACCCCTTGGGATGTATCACATTGTTTTCGAGGGGTTCGGCAATGACAAAACATGCAACAAATAAGCAAAAAACATAACATCTAAATAACAAAAACTAAAAAGGAAAAAAAAGATTTAAATATAAAACACACAAGTAAAAATGGGAATCGACATAAAGAAGCTTTGCGACAAAGAAAACACTAATATCCATGTCACCATCAAAATGCTTCTGTTTTACAGCTTTAGATTAATTTCTTTACTTTTTTTGGTGGTTTTACTCTGTTTATTTGTTAACATATTTTTGGAATTGCAGTGTGGAGTCTAAAATAAATGTCCCCCATGGAAAGTATATCTTGGTGTTGATCTTGAAATGTACAAAGTTTAGTTTTTTTGCATGCAAACTACTGCATTGCTATAAATAAAATCACATTCTAAAGATACAGAGGTAGATTTTTTTATTATTTTGCACCATCTTTTCAAGTATATTAGTTATATTGAATATCTGATTTGGAGAGTTTCTTGGTGGGCAACAGTGTGATCTTCCTGAATGAGCTGTATGTGTGTGATGAATAAGTTTGTGATGTGCGTTTCCACAGCGGTCCGTCCCGTGCCCGCTGCTGTCGGCTGACTTGTTCATGTGGATTTAACAGGACCATAACAGCCTGTTTCCACTTTGTGATCTCATACCACAAGAGAGCCGATAACCTCTCCTGCACTGACTGCAACATATTAGGAGTGACTTCACGGTTATAGAAACTATCCCTCAGCCAGGCGGTCTGGTAGGGTTGCTGCGTAATGAGTCGCTCTTCTGAAGTGTCATTGAGCAAGATGCTGAGTCTCTGCCAGCTCCACACGTGAGGCATGAGAGTGTCCGTGCTGTGTTCACTGCAATGTTGACATCATTTGATTACTCGGAGAGAAAAGACAAACATTGAAGTTACTATTGTTGAATGGACCTGAAGGTAGTCTTGTTGCCTATTCTTGGGCTATTGTTTATTATAAATAAAGGGTTCAATGGCATTTTCAAAAAAATTTAGTAACTTAAAATCAGCAATATAATGTGAATCCTTTTAGTTACGTTTGGCATTGATAAACATCCAAAATTCAAAAATGGAATTTATTTGTGATATTTCTAAGAAATACCCATGTATGCCAGTATATGAGAAGCAGGCTGATTGTTTTGTTTAGGCTCAGAAAAGCTTCCTGCGATCAAAAATAAAGTGAACATTTGAATAAAATAAAAATCTCAAATTATATATGTCTTTTTTACTAAAACATGATTCCACAGTATTCACAGTAATTTAGTAGTTTAGTAATGTCCAACAGATTATAGTTCCCATAGCTGTCTCTGTTATCCTATTATCTGTTACTCCAAAAATCTAAACATATGGCTGCATGCGCAAACACACATGTGCACACACTCATTTGCTGACATGCCCGACACACACGTCACCCCGCCTGGTAAACCTCCATCACTCATCACCTCATATGAACAACTTCAGTGGGACTGTCTTAACACAAAAAAGGAGTTGTGCAAGACGGCGACTTCCTCTCTGGTGCTGTCTTTTTAAATTCTGGGATCATTTTCAATAATGTCTTCATTTAGCAGGTCCTAAATCTTCTGAACCCTGAGGGCTAAACTTGACTTAAGCTTCAATAAAGACGGATGTGGAAATAGTCCAATCCGAAAATCCTCTAGTTTTTTTTTTTTACATTTCTCCTCTAATGACCTGCACTCGGCCGGTTCGAAGAGTGACTTCTGATTCCTATCGATGAAACAGGAATGTAATGGCTGTAAGTGCTCTTTGTGCAGAACAGCGGACATTGAGGCCAAAGTGCTCATTTCACTCTGTGTATCAAGTTTCCTCACTTGAACGAGAAAAAAAAAGGTCTCTTGCGAGTTTTTGCAGAGGCAAATAACACAATGTAAGTTGTATACCACACGTTTCACATGTGCAAATAATCATTTATCAGAGCGGGAATCATGCTTTTTTTGTGGAGTTCAGTTGTCTCTCCAAGGCCAAACTGTGAACCTGTGTGTTCGGCATTGGCCCAAGTGAGAGATTGATAAATGACTCTGCCAAATGACCCTTGAGTTGAAAGTTTGAAAAAACATTCGCCATGGCCGGTTCCCTTCACACAGTATCGCACGTGGATCATCTAGATAACAGATCCATTAAGACCACTTTGATATTACATTATTTCCTCCTTTCATTTGTGGTCAAGAGAGGAGCTTAAAACAAACAGACAACATCTGGGTGCTGAGAGGTGACAGCCAGTGAATGTAAACACACACGGGGTGAATACGGCTTCTTTTCTCATGAAAATGTTTGAATATTCTGCATTCAAGTCAATGAAATAATGACAAGCAAGGAGGGATTCGAAAAAGTTTTAGCACCGAAACCCAACCCGGCTGCTTATATTTACTTACGATTTACAACAAAAATGAAAAGACTCATTTTGTTGTATTACAAGCCATGTAAATCTCTCAAGCCTTGTTTGTTCACGCAAACAAACAGCACTATGGGAACGCTGGACTGTGTCTGATTGGCGGGACATCTTGACCGCTCTCAGCTAGCTGACAAGCCGACAATGTTGTGCAGCCATGTGTGGAGGTAAACACACAGAGCCTCTTCCCCTCTGTCTTCCTGACTCCATCCTGACAGCCCCGCTTCACCTCCTCCTCTCCAGCTCATTGGGTCGACACCAGAGAAGCGTTGATCCCACTTGTTCTGGTTCACCAATGCCTGGAATTCCCTGTTCGGATCAATAGGAAAAAATATCCTCTCTGTCCTGCGAGACAGCTAAAAGCTTGTCTGTTTTAAAAAGGGGCGGGGGTCTCGTAAACCTGTCGGACCCGACGGTGTCCTTTTACCTGCCTAGCTTCAGCCTCGGCTCGGAGCATTCCCGGAGACTCTTAAATGGCGGTTTATGGGTAAACTGTCAGCTTTGCGATCATCAGAGGTTTACGGGCGACCAATAAAAACGCTGCTGTGGTTCGGAAGCTCCCTAACTCATCTCCCCTCTTCAAACCCAGCCCCCAGTTCACTCTTCCTGTCTCCAAAGATTAGAGGAGACGCCAATAAACTCACCAAAATCTCCAAACTATTCCTCCATTTGCCTCCCACATTCATCTCCCATGTTATCTAAGGCCAGGGTAGTTTTTTACAGGGTGAAAACCGCAGCTTTTCACTTCTGTTTTTTGTCATTGCAAAACTGTCATGCTAAATTAGGATTATATTAAATAAATGATCATCTGAAGATAATTGGGTTCTTGCAAAGTCCTGATTTCATTCCAGTGACTTTGTTATTTTGGAAAATGTGCTCATTCACTTTCTTGTGGCGAGTTCTAGGAAAGGATTGATACCACTCTTGCGTGGTGTCAATTTTACAATTTGTTTGTTCAGATTTTATTGAGCCAGGCTAACTGTTTCCCCCTGTTTCCAGTCTTCATGCTAATTTTAATGTCTATATCTGCATATGAATACAGACTCTGTAAGCAACGGGACACGATTTTCGAATCGGTGGCGTTGTGGTTTCTGTTTGTATTACAATCTCAAAATGTAATCTCGGTCCGATCGGCTATCGTCTGACGTTGGTTTAGATTTTATTAGTTTGGCTAATTGGCTACTTGTAAAATGATCCGGTCGTAGACGTCATCTCTCATCTCCAACTCAATTGTTGTGTCTCAAGCTGCTAATCGGACCGTAAAGAATGACAGGCGCACGTAAGAGGAATTCTTGTCCCGGATATCCGCTGGCTGCTCCGGAACATAACAAATATTGCGAATAAGCAGGGACAAGCACAGACATTTGGACGTTTTAAGGGGCTTTTGCTCTCACCCAAAACAACGTGTGTAAACTGTGGCGTGATGAGGTTGATCCAACCTTGCAAAGTGAAGTGAAAAAAAACGACTTTCCAAGTTTTTTTCTTGCAAATGTATGACTTTATAATCTATGTTTTTTTAAATATAATAAATAAAATAAAAAACTGCACACTGTTGGTGTTGATTGACATAATGTCTATGTCCAAAGTAAACCGGATTAAATAAAAAATGCACATTGTTTTTTCTTTGCATTCATCCCATCTGTCTACATTAAACAATTTGCTGCAGACAAATGCAGTTTTTTTTAAGCAGGTGCTCCGTCAAGTGTTCAACTAAGGGAAGGGCCTCGCTTTGCATCTTTTTTTATTTTTATTTAAATTTCTGGGTCGCCCCATCTCTGTGTCCCGTGGACGCACACCTATTAAAAAGAAATAAAGCTTTGGATGATATGGTGATTTGGTTTAACTTTAGCACTTATGCACTGCCTGGATTTATACAACCACAACAGCAAAAATAAAAATGTAAAGAAATTCCTCCAGAAGGGCAACTCTTCAAAAAAGAAAGTGGGCTGTTACTGGGGCAACATTCGCCCGTCCTTGTGCACGTCCCTGCGAATAAGCCTTTTTCCCCAAAGCGTCGAACATTCCTCTGTTGCTCTAAACACTGCATTTATTTCTCTATGTTTATTTATATCTGTATATTTTCCCCTCAGAATTCTAACTGATGAGTGACATATAATCCAGGAGTCCAAGTATAATACACAAATGAAAGAATAAAGAGAAAGAATAGATTTCCCAGAGCTAAAATTTAACAGTTGAGGATCTGTTTTATCAGATGGTTGACTTGGCTGATGAGAGCGATACAGAAGCTACAAACATTTGAAGGGAGAACGTCACATGGCATCTAAACAATGTCTAGTCTGTAGTACTACTTCAAACAGCTGGGAAAATGCTCAGCCATGTTTTTAATTAATGACTCAATGTCAAGTGAACATCCATCACAAAGAGTAAAGATGTTGTATGTTGTTGTACTCCCATGAACTTTGTTCAATCTAAGACAAATTAAGAAGCTTGTTAAAAGAAGTTTGGGGTTTAATTATATTTCTCTCTCTATGGTTTTCTGTCTTTGTCTTTCGTTCCCTGTTTTTTCTAAAAACATTCACTAACATCATCTTTCCCACATGGCAACCTGGTATTTTATGCATTTTCACTCTCTATTTTATGTCTTTTGGTGGTCAAATTTTACAGCCGCTGACCCTTCCTTGCTCATAATGTCCATCAAAGCAAACATGCTCCACTGTTTTCTTACCTGCGCGCCCACAAATTGGAGGTGACAGTTTTAGACGGGACAGCTAAATGTGGTCAGGGCCGTCCATAAAAGCAGCGGCTGGGGTCAGTGGCACGGGTTTCCATGATGTTCCCTGGTTATGGTTTACATGACAGATGGTGGAGTTGCCGCTAAATCAACATGTACCACACATACATCCAGACAGGGAGGAACCGTCGTCTCATACATTTCTGGGTGTTTGTTTCTGTGTTGGAGAGGGGTGTTTGGAGATGTTGCATGTCTTTATTTGTGTATTTGCGTATGTATGTTTGGAAATCTGGTACTATAATTCTGTGATTTACGTACGATTTTTACTAATTTACTACCTTTTATACTATCAGTTTAATTTGAGGTTTAAGTACTTTTATGTTGAAACAACCTCCGACAAGGAGGTTATGTTTTCTGTTCGGTTTGTTTGTTTGCTTGTCTGATTTTCAGCAGAAGCACAGAAAAACGACTGGCCCGTTTTTTGATATAACTTGGTGGAAGGGTGTAGCATGGGCCAAGGAAGAATCCATTACATTTCATGCAAAGTTCATCCAAATAACGGGGCAGACACACACATTGTTTTTCATTTATGGAAACAGCCAACAGGAGGTCTGCGCTCTCCGAGTTCCCTTCTAGTTTAATCTAGTTTCACTTTCAGTCACAGTCAAAACATGATACCTAAATCTGCCAGATGTAAACATGCCAGATATAGAATTGTGCCAATTAAATTGACAAATGTGTTCTCATTCTACATCTCTGAAAACAGATGAGAACTGAAAACAAAAGCTTCTTTCCAGAATATCATTTGGCTTTCACAAAAGAAATGTGGATTTTAAACTCTTGAATCTAAATGTCTTACTATATCATCATTATATAGGTGTTTGCTATTTCCCTTAGCTTTTGTTGAAGGTTAGTTCCGTCATTGTTTCACTTTTTATAGCCTTAAATGGTGTCTTCAGTTGTTGTATTTTGAGATTTAAAAAAAAGTATGTGTAGAACTTCCTGTTAGTAAGTTAGTGTAGAACTTGAACCCTTGAACTAACTCACTTAATTACAGCCACTGCCACACAGATGCATCATACCATCATACGATCAGTCAGCAGCTTGTCTTAATCTGCAAACTGACTTTGGTGTTCAGTAACAAAAGATTATTTTACATTTTGTCTAATCTTATGCTCCACCAATGACACCTTTTATGTTGAAGCAATATGTGAAAAGATGGGACTGAAGCACTAAGCCTTACATTTTAACTTCACTTCATACGAATGTAAACGTTCAAATATAAAATGGATTTGGATATCTTATTGATCTAAAAACCTTCAGATCTAAGATTGTTTGTCAACCAAGTGAAAGATGTAAATATTAAAGTGCTTTTCTCGCTCTTTCAATAAGGGTTGACATGTTACGACAATGGCCCATGCTGCGTGAAACTGAACTCAGAATCTGAGTAGAAGTATGACTGGATCTCCTCCGGCTCTGCGTGGAGCCTGAAATGATTGAAGGATCCAAGCTGGTGCTGAAGTAGGAAGTCACTTCACCTGTTTTCTTTGCATTCAAGAACAACCTAATTCTCTTCTCCCTGCACAGCAGAAGACCTTGCTCCGGGCTTTCATCTGAGCACTGATTTAATGCACATACCACGTACCTTACTCTCTGTACAGCTGTAAAAATAAATACTGGCCAACACTAAGGGACTATTTATTGCAAATGATATTCATTTTCCCCAAGAACAGAGGTGTGATCAGTCCTAATGCAACATCTGTTGACAGGCATGCATACATTTAAGCAACAATCTTTTCTCTTGTGTGATTAGATTAATTTCGCATCAACACACTTGCACAAAAAGCGCGGCGTCACTTTTAGTGTCAAAGGATTACTATATGAGCATATTGTCTCTATAGGCCTGTATCCTCCTAGTAATCTATTTCCAACTGTCTCTCTGATATACAGTATGTCGGGGGACTCAAAGATGTTTCTGCTCTCAGTCCCTGTGTGGGTGATTAGGGTCTGGTTGAAGGGGATTCATGTCCAGCTCTGTGCAGCAGCCAATCCTCCACATGCTGTCTGTACGTGAGCATCTTTACACGCCAGGTCTGTGTATTAAAAAGCAGGAGAAACACACCATCCCTCCGCTAAAGAAAGGTGTGAGAGACACACATACTGTAAATTAAGAAGTTGTCTTTGAGGAAAGACTTTCAATTTACGCGGCTCAGGTTAAAATCTCAACGAAGCCAAGATCAAAATGAAACCCAAACCTTAATAAACCCAACTCTTAGGTAACTCATATGTGTAGTATTCATACATTATCTCAAACAACAAGCATACATTATTTCAGCATCCTTGTTCAGTGTCAAATTTGAATATGCAACAAGTACAGAATGAGGATCAACACCCTTTTTATTATTTAATCATTCAAATTATTGACACACTATACATGTGTGATGTCCTTAAATGAAACCTTGAGCAGTTCCTTTACAAAAGATAAAGTGTTCAGATATAACAACTGTGTAAATAAAAACTGGAACTGATTGTTAAAATACACATTGGAAAAGCAACATATCAATGCAGTAGAGATTAAAAGGGCAAATAATACATTGAATTAAAATAACTGACTTGTTCTAAATGTATATCTCATAAGTGGAGAATTGGAAACAAACATCTGCGTGGTGACCTCAGCTGTCAGAGCTACATACATTAAAAGGACATTCACCTTTAAATCGACCTGTCGTTTTCAGCACATCCGTGCGTCAGGACATTTGATTTTGCTCCTCAACACAATACATATTTCAAAAATACACGCTGCTCTGCTGCTGATGAAATGCCTATATTTTTACCCTGCATGTAAAACACAGCTGCCTCTGGTACCACAGCACCTCAGCTGTCAGAACATAATCCAGTCATCCATTAAGTAAATCCATGATAAACACATGCCAAGCCCATAGTAACATTTTCCCTAAATGCTTGTGTGTGTCCCAGAGCTTGACCCTTTGCTCCCTCTAAGTGGACCATAACTCTCATCTTAAAGTCATCTGGTCTGGTTTACAGCCTGTAGGGGGGTCAGAAGATGGAGCACTGTGTTGCTCCATCACTATCTGCGGAAATCAGAGCGGCTCCGCAACATGTATCAGCTATGTGGATTAGTGACGAGATGAGAGAGACAAAGCAAGTCAGAAAAAATAGACTAGACAAAGGGGAAAGGGGGAGACAGAGACAGGAATGAAACAGGGCAAATGTTGAAAATGTTCTCCTTATAATGAAGCTCAGATGCCACAAAAAGGAATAAGGCGATATGGTGGAAATTAATTTGTGGAACAATGGCAATTGGTGACGACATTTGAAATCTTTCAAATGTTTTTTTTTTTTTGGCACAATATCCACTTCAGGAGCCAAATGCTTTAAAGAGACAAAGAGACATGAAAGGAGATCCAGGCAGGTGTTGCCTTTCTCCAAAGTGTTTGCGGGGATCATAGTCTGTCAGCGACGCAACAGCGATCTGAGACGGCACTCAGACAGACTCGCTGAGAGGATAAGACAGAGCTGTTGACCTGCGAGAGAGACTGATCCATGTACATGGTGGAGAGCTGATAAAACGTTTATAGAGAGAGAGGGAAAACGTATTGAAAGATACATTGGGAAAGGGGGAGTGAAAATAAACAGAAAATAAGGGAAAACTCTAAAAAGCTGTTAGAGAACTGGAAAGGACTGTTTAGAACATGAGGCGATGGTTTGTTTAAGCTGTCTATAAATCTCTCACACAAGAAAGGATTGAATTACATCAATGAGTTTGGGTCCAAAGCAGATGCAAAGCAAAGAGAAGTTGAGACCAAGCCAAGACTGACACCATGGCAATCAAGTCTAATTCAATATCCAAATAGACCGTCATTATTGTTTTACACTTGTGAAAAATAATGCTTAAAGTAGCCTAAATTTTCACAGTCTGACTGAGTTAAATCAAGTGGAAAAAGTTCAACTTTTCTGGAAATACACAAATATGCTTCCTTGAGTTAGATGAGGAGATTGATACCACTCTCATGTAGAAAAGCTACAAGCAGCAGTCGGTAATCTACCTTCCAGAACTTCTAAAGTTCACTCGTCAATACATCAATACAGCAATACATTATATCTTGTTTCTTTAATCTGTGCCAAAAAAGAGTAAACCATATTTTAGAGGAGGTGCAGAAACAACCACTACTCAATGTCTCCTCTCACAACAGGGCTAAAGGATCATATTTTCCTTCGAGTGGAAAACACTTCAAAGTTTTGTCTTTGTTCTTTGTTTTTTTAACTTGTATTCCTGTAGGATAAATGTGGTGTGGACAAGGTGCCTGGAGCACAAAAGCATCACCTCTCAAGTTCTATGTGAATCCAGCCAAACACTGGTTTCCACACTCACAAGATAAATGAAAGATTAGAAGTGAAATCCCTCTGCTTTACAAAAACATCAGGATTTCATGCCTCCTAAAGGTTTTTACTGAGATGCTCTTTTCCTCTTTGTTGCCCAGCTCTGAAGGGTACGAGTGAGACTCTGTTCTAAAACGCTGCAGCAGATGTTTTACAGAGCTCATTTCCTTAACAGAATCCACATTTTGTGGAATTTACTGCAGCGCAAATCTCACCGTAATCTTTCATGTTTACCTTTTATGGGAAAGAGGTAACAAAATGACTTCTGTGCATTCGAAGGCACAGTTCAATGTGACTCCAAAGCCAAGGTATGTTTTGCAGATGGACAGACTGTGTTGATGAGTTACTTTGATTCCGGTTGGCATTTCTGAGGTGCAAAACGGAGAGTTTGGTGATTTAAGGGAGGGGAAGCATGAAGATATATCATTAAAGAGTGAATAGAGGTGGCCTTTGGACCTTGATGTAGCTCAAGACGTTCTTAATGACATTCTTCAAAAGCCTGAACATCACCAAAAGGCTCATTCACAGTCTCAAAGGTTGACCATGGACTTAGAAACATGAAAACTCTCCCTCTTTTTTCTTCCTCAATGGCAGCTTCTCAGCCTTTGTGGGTCGGCCACTGGAACGACATGGGTTTTGAATGATGGCTGTCTGTTTGTGTGAAGTAAAAATGTGGAGAGAAAAGGAGGGCAAAAGAGGACTCCTGTTTGCGATGTGCCTGGAGACTTCACAAAACTAACATCCTATAGAGTGGTTTCTATAGAGGCCGGTGTTTTTGTCTCTGGAAGTCATGGGGTTAATGCTATTCTGGACGAACCTGCAACCAGTTGGTTGTTCTGTGTGGAGAAGTGCTCCTTGTTGACTGTGTGTTTGTGTGTCTGCATTTTCCAGGGGAGCCCATGCTTTGTGTAGACATCTCGACAATCACTCAACATGTGTAATCATGTTTGGGTAGGAATTACGAAACCTGATCCTTAATAACCAATCAACAAGCTCAGTTTGTGAAATAAAAGCTATGAAACATGATGCGTGAATATTACGTTATTTCAGCCTGAAATAATTGTGCAAAATAAGCATGATTTTGAAATGCAACGTGGATTCGCTCATGTGAGAAAGGTAAGTCTTAGCAAATTTTTCTCATCAAGTTAAACTCTACTGTGCCTAAATCGCTGATCAATAGCAAGCTGCCTTGCCAGTGCTGACATATTCAGGGCACGGAGAGCCGGGATTGTCCAAAATGGGCGAAGCCATCATAGCCTATTAGCTGTGTTGCTACACCCACTTTTTCCTGCTTTTTCCGAGTATAAACTGCTCAACAAAACAGAACCGCTTAGCTGACAATTATGAGACAGAAGTCAATGGTGCATCCACTTCTTTTGAATAAAGAACCGCATGAACTTATTGTCCCCTAACAAGCTATGTTCCCAAGGTCCAATGCTCCCCAGCTCAATATCATCTTAATATGACACATTAAGGAGACCCTTCAAAGTGTTTTATGTTCTTAGTAATGTTTTTTCCACCGGGTCAAACGTTAAATGTATGTTTGCCTGAGTCAACAAGTAGAAATCACCCACCTACAGTTTATGGCCTACAGATGATATACTCCCTGAAACTTACACCCTCAACTAACTAACTCTCAGGACTGTCATTCCTTTGAACAAAATGTTAATAGAAAGAAACCAGAGGCGCTCTTGTGCCTGACTAGTGCTAGCATGTTGACAGCTGGCTAGTGTGTCAGCTGTTAGCTTGGTAGCTACAGTCGTTCACCAATTTACCCTGTGTCTGAATGAGTGAATGTTATGTTGACAACCCAATTCAGTGGGGCCGTAAAGTGCGTAAACTAAGTTTTGGCCTACCGTCCACATCATGAAGCCTGGCCATATAATCACATTCATTTATTTTCTCAATCTTTCTCAAACTTCACTTTTTGAAATGACAAACCCTGGCATAACAAAATACAGATCAACATTTGATATGCGTTCTTTTTAAAAATAGTTTTGGCCTAAAGCAGGGTTACAGTTTTTGTTGGCAGGTGTATCTATTCAGTTATCGGGAAGGAACCTTAGGGAGGTACACCGGCAGCAAAGTGGTAATCGTGGATGTCGGAGAGCAACATAGAGGAGGCTCATGATGGGGGGATTTCAGCTCCAAGCAAACTGGCCTTTATTGAAGAGTAAAAAAGGAGAGTATAGAAGACTATAGGAGAACAGAGCCTGTATGCCAACAGACCCCTTAATCCTCAGACTCGGAGGCATGACGAGACTCCCAACACTCTGAGTCTGAACGCAAACAGATTGACACCGTGATTGAGACGTTTAGATTTGTTTTTTGTTTAGGTGCACGTTTTTCACCCGGGCTGGCGGGCATTAGCTGTTTTGGGTGTAAATGCTGTGTTTAAGTATGAAGTGTATGCCTGGGGGAGTTTTTCTGTGACCGAAGGTATTTGGAGACACTTCCAAAACACTAGATATCCTTTAGGAAAAAAACCCTGCAGTGTCTTAAAAACGAAAAAAGGTCCCAACTGTTACCATTACATTACACCGAGAACACATTCATCTTTTAAACGTGTCATCTTGTAACAGTTAGTATCTGTTTTTTTATTTTAACAAGTCTGTTATCTCTCTGTTACCACAAGCTCTTGTGTTGATGTTTCAAACGATTGTTAAACTAACTTGAACCAATTAAAGATACAGCTGAGGGTTTTCAGTTAAATCCAATCACAGACTAAATGTTTTTGGCAGAGCAAGAAGATTAAACGACTAACTTTGGACACATAATAATTGACACTCGCCATACATTTCTATTGTGATTTATTACCATCTCCAGTGCAGCAGGTGTGCGAACGTAATAATCCCAAAGAGGTATTTGAATGCTAATCACTGAAGCCCTCCGCTGATTAAAGCAAACATTAGAGAAAGTAAGAAATCTACTGTTTATGCTGTAGGAATTGTCACATTCATCTTGAAGTGGATCAGTACGTACGGCTGAACTACATTATTAATAGACGTCTGACCACATGATTGTGTGAGAGCGTTTTGGGAAAAACAGGGGAACATTTCTGGGTAGTTTGGGGTGTTTAGGGTCCAATTTAATATCAATTTAGATTGTTCACCAGCTAGGTGGCACATTTAAACACCCTTGTTTCAATTGTAAAAGGAATACTGGCAATAATCATGGATCATGGACCTTTGTATAAGGAAAAAGAAAGACTTTACAAGGCCAGATATCTGATAAGTGAGAACGAGCAGGGCTTTTATTTTTATGCCCTCGTGATGAGCAGATGAAAGAGGAAGTGAAGAGGAAGTGATGGAGGGGAGATTGGTGCTAAGTGGATTGACCCTGCACATCATGATTAAGGCCATAAAGACGGTTCTGGTGAGAGGTTATTAAAGGATTATAAAGGGCTCTAAAGGGTTATAAAGGACAGGTCTGGAGAAGATTAACCAACACCGGTCCACATTCCACACCAGCGGAGTTTACACACTGGAGAGATATGGAGTTGCAAATATATTTCTATCACTGCCTGATAATGCCTACATTTAAGACATGAGTATAATCAGGGTTATTTATGCCTACTCAAACGAACATTTTATTTTACAAATCAAAATGTGCCACTGTAGTTTGACCAGATGATAGGAGTGTTTGAACGCGGTAAAGAAGAATGTATGTAGATTGTCGGTACAAGGCAACAATGTTGTTGATTAGAAAAAAGGGCAATGACCAGACGGAAGGAACAAAAAAAATTGCCTCCATTGTTCTTTAAATTCCTTGAAGCCTTCATCTTTCATTGGATTATCCTGAATGTCTTACATGTTATTTTGCTCCTTAAAAAAATAGATGTTGGGCACCATGTGGGCCAGTGCTTCTCGGATCAAACCACATAACAACATTATGTGCAGCTGCCTGCTGCGGCTGAAAATGACAAGAGCGGTTAGAGTGAACCAAAACATTAAAGTTGAAGGTCAGACAGCTAAGCATTGAGGGGAAACTCTCTATAAAGCTCTATAAAGCTGAGAGGAGCTGCAAATTCTCGTGACAATTCTCTATAGGTTCATCACTGCAAGCGACCCCTTTCACATTGTCACATTTATTTATTTATTTTTCACACACATAAGACTGCATAAAATCCAAAATAGTTAAAAATAAAATCAGTAGAGGTCTAGAAACCATGGGCCTATACAACGGACTTCCCAAACTCAAGGAGAAAAACAAACAAAAACAAAAGATATAAAAAGAGAATTTAGAAAAAATCCAACAAAAACATATTGATGACAAGAAGCACTCACCATGAGCAGAAAAACTAACCAATCAGTTGACAACAATCCAATCAAAACAAAGATTACATGAAAAACGGTACGAGGAAAAAAAGAAGAGAAAAAGTATATATGTACACGTCAGTAAATAATCAAACATAATACATTTGATGTAATGGCAATTTCCTTTTAAAGGAATGGGAAATTTCCCTTTATTCTAAGGATAACGAGCACTTCATAACCTGTACTTTGTTATCTGTATATGTTTGTTATCTGTACGCCATCATATCTGAGACACATTGTTTTCACATTATCGTGCAACACAGCGTTAATATTAATTACAGCTGCTTTAATTAAAATATCTGAATGCTCCTTCAAGTTCCACCAATACCATTCTAAATTAAAGAAAAGGTGAAAATAAGACACGCCTGAGTTTGCCTGAGTCCTCCAAATCACTGAATCCGGCCCAGCCTCCATCGTCCTCCTGTTCACCAGAAAGGTCCAGAGGGTTGAACTGGGTGTTAATGGGAACCAGAGCTTCCTCAGCTAATCACATGCAGCCACCAGCGCAGGCAGCAGCACCATCCCTCTCTCACTGCATCACTCCATCACTCTCCCTTTCCTCTCCTAGTATATACATTTATAATCCCAGCTGTCCCCCTCCACTGTTCATCCTTCTTATGCCTTTACAGCACCGTCAATTTGATCCCCTTTTCTTTATTGTGCTCCGCTGGTCAGTCCTGCTTTAAGCTCTTTTTTTTCTCTCTTTCTCTCTCCCTGACACACACACACACACACACACCATGCAGACTTGTATTTTAGCCATTCATCAGTAGCTAATCTCAGTTGTCTGCTTTGAGGTGTTTTGGGGCCACGTGCACATTATGAAAAATAGCTCCTGGGCAGAGTGAAAAACAGATCACTGTGTGTGTGTGCGCGCGTGTGTGTGTGTGTGTGTGTGTGCGCTTGTGTGTGTGTGTGCGCTTGTGTGTGTGTGTGTGTGCTTGTGTGTGTTTGTGAGTTTCCTCACTAGTGACCAGAGGTCTAACTTACATAAATATTTGGTCCCATAAAGGCCGTTAGCAGCGGCTTATGAATCATAAAGCTTGTTAAACAGGAGTGTAAATAAACAGTAAAGTGAGTCCTGGCGCCCCGCCAAGCTACCTCTCCTTCCATAACTCAGTCTGGGCTCTGCATGCTGCAGATTGGACGTGTTCGGCTCTCCACCTGGGCAACAGGTCCACTGTTCGGCTTACTAACCTGCTCGGCTGAGTCAGACTGGAAACAGTAAATTAGCGGAAGCTGGGTGCTTGGGTGTAAACTTGTGTAATAGCTCATTGGAGGCTAAAGCTGTGGACTTGTGTGGAAAAACCCTTTTGACGCTTTTCTCAGAGGTGATTTCTTTTATGAGGTTTGTCGTTAGGAAAGAGTCAAAGTTTATGATGCATAGATGATTTGGTCCAGACGGATGGAGTTTTGAAGTATTTGTATTTACTTAAGGATTTCCATTCTTCAGGACTTCCTCTATACTTTTCTACATTTGCTTGATAGGTGTAGTTACTAGTTATTTAACAGATTATGGTGCTACATGAAAATATATGATAAACTCATACTTATCTTATTTTTAAGGGAATTAAACATTTTAAGAAATACTTTGCCATTGGTACTGCAAATTCTTATTTGTAGCATTAAATGTCTTTGTGCTTTAATTGTTGTCCTTACTGTTAAAGCCTTTGACCGTTAGACAATAAACACACACTAACCTTCTTCATTTATTAAAGTATTAAAGTTAATTTTTTATTTTAGTAAAGTTCTGAGCACCAACTTTTAGTGTCTAATGGAGTACAAATGCAAAGTTACCTGAGTGCTTCTCTTTCCCATCACTTGTCATTTGATCATCTGTACATATACCGAGCCAGAGAGATAAATGGACCATAATATCACATACGATATAATCCACTTAATACCTCCCTGTCTCTCAGTTTTTTTCTTAGTCTTGGTAAATTAGAAACTCAAGGTATATTTACAGTTTTACTTATAGTGAGTCCCTCCTTAAAAGCTGAGTAAAATATAAAGAGCAAACTGTAGATGTGCTTCAGGCCAATAACATGATACAGTTAATCTCACCAGTATTCCTGCGGTTAATAACAACGTGCTACTTTATTGATCCCTGAAGGCAAATTCTCTTTTCACGGCTTCAACGGCTTCAGTTCCCCATTGGAAAGGGCTGTCTGACAGCTTCTAAATATAGCATACGTTTACACTTTTTTTTAGGTGGGCCTTTGTTTTAGGTGGCTAAAATACATTTTGCTGCTGCCCCTGTCCACTGCAGTACATCGCTTAATAATCCAAACTATCCCTTTAAGCACAGCTGTGCTTAAATAACCTCACAGAGCCGGAAATGGAAAATATTTATCTGTCCTTGATCAGTAAACAGCTCAGGCTGCAGCCTGTTGCAATGGAAAATGCATTTTGATGATCTGAAATAGAACACAGTTCGATTCTCACCACGCCACTGTCAACTGCTGTAAATCAAGGGACAAAGGAACGCTTGCACTTATGGATCCTAAAACAACAAGAAGCAGTCCACAATGCTAACTCACTTTCAGCTGGACCGTGTAATCCAGGCAGCTATTTTCTCTTCCCATTCACCAGGCATCTGTGTAAGTGATGTCTTCAGTGCTACCGACTCCTGTTTTAACCTCCGACATGCTCGCCTTTTGTTGGCTGCTGCACGGTTGATGTGGTGACCTCGCGAACCCTGCGGTGATTGTCTAACGCAGTTAAGTGCCTCCCGATTGTGGACAGAACTGAGTGTTGATAATGTCTACCAGATTCTCCTCTTGTGTCGTACATGCAGCAGCACACACACACACGCACACACACACACACACACACACACACACCGACCGCTCGTTGCTCTCGATCCCAACAGTAAACAATTTAGTGATTCACTGACGCCTCAGAATGTTTTCAGATGGCGGAGGAAGCCTCGTCAACGCAGCAGCTGACGCGCAGCTGACATGTTGACAAGCGGACGTTGAAACATGAAGTGTTTTCTGGTGTGTTTGTTTTGGAGGCTGCATGGAGCAAACTCATCACCCAATTAAGTCTCAGTGCTGACCTGAACCTCCACTTTGCCTTGGTATCCCTGCAATTTGCTGTTTTAATATCCTGCTCTCAGTAATGTAGACATCTTTATTTAATTTTGTGTGTTATAACAATCGAAGGATGTACTGTTGTATGAGTGACCAGCATGAGTTGATAGAGCCCACAATATAAAACGCACATATATATATATATATATACACACACACACTCACACATGCACCTCAGTGACCAGTTTCCCATCAGCCCTTCACCCTTCTTGCTCCTCTCACCCTTGTAACCTCAGCCTCCACTCTGGTGACTCGAGCTGTCAACAGATGGCCGATCCCACGCGGTGAGTGTTGATTTAGTCAAAGATGTGAAAACAAACCAGGTGTCGCCCTCTCCTCTCCTCTTTCTCTCTCCTCTTCCTGTCTCTTCTGCAGCGTCTCCAAACTTTCTTTCCTGTGGTGATGAATCTAAATCTGTGGACACTCAAAGGTAGACAAACAATTCTTTGTTTTTTTTCATTGGTACGTTCTCAAATCTCAGTTGGTCTTTTTAGGTACATCACTTAATAATAATAAGACAAACAGCACATTATTCAAGCGCATCATTATTTCAATAACACTCATGCTTTTTAACTGAAATATCTGGGAACCCAGATTTCCCCTGACAATTGGCAAAGCAATGGAAACTTCGTACCAATAGGCAGATACAAGGTCAGCGCTGGCCACTATTTTCGGCACATTTTATCATCTGAGGCTCTGCGCTCTGGGGCTTAACATACGCAAATCTAATGGAAACTTGGTTTGGGGATCTGTTTATAGAAGCTGCTGAGTACAGGAACGAGGATGGGGCAAGGGAATGGTCCTTGTGTCCTTTTTGACATGAAACATCTTCACAGAAAAATTGTTGTTTGGAAATACATCTCCTTTGGCCTACTTACATGCTCCTATTACTCTGCTAATACTTTGTCTGCTGGAAAACAGGGCTTCATTTCTTGAAAGTGCAGAGTCAATAAGGTTGCATTTTGTCTTCCAAAAGTGGCACAGCACATATTTTATCATCATGCCAGCTACTAAGTATCAAATCTACACACCGATAGACCGAATCTGATGCTTAACGTGGTCACTCATAATTAAAAACACACATTTTAGTGGAGTAACAGCTGCAGATAATTGAAAATAAAAAAAATATTGTACCATAAATACCATAGAGGCCAATATCACACAGCATTTCTCTGTAAGGAGTTCAGTGACACACACAACCAGATCTGGTTAAGGCTTGTGTGTGGCCTATTTCTGGAAATGCATGGCTGCTGCACAAACACTGTTGTATTAAGTTTCATGTGCGAATCTTTAATTGCCTGTTGCTAATACAGAGAAATACTCTGATATGATATTGACTATAGCAAACACATTCCAAAATACACAAACTTGGAACAAACCTGCACACACACACACACACACACACCTGCCCGTCTCTCTAGGCATCTTTAATCTTTTCTTTTGTTCCTCGCACTGTTTTTCTTTTCTTTCTCAGTTTCCATTGAAGACACCTCTCAACCATCTGCTTCTTCTATTCAGCACGGTCGTCGGCCCCGGGCCTGGCACCGAAGGTCAGGGAGTGTGTATGTCAGTGGACAATGACCCAGCCGGACAACCCCCCACACACACTTCAAACACTGAGACCTTACACCGCGACCAGTCCATCGGCATCTTTCAAGACGGGTGTTAGGTGCATGGAGAGGTGAGGGAGGAGGATGGAATGTGTGCGCCTTTCTATAAGAGCCTTGTCGTCTCACATCCACATGTCTATCCATCATTTTTTTCATACTCTAGAGGACCGGGTCCTTAAAAGCAGCACAGATGAGCGTCTGATCAATACAAACGGTCCAGAAGCGTTAACGTCTGCTCGTCTCCCAAGAGTAATACTAGCCTTTACTCTCATTGATTTCTAAAGGAATGATCATTATGGGTGGCTGGGCTGTAAAACACTTAAGGTTTTTTTTCCCCTCTTTGTGTGTTCCTTCATGGCTCAGTAGCGGACCGATCTAGCGTTGCCAAAGATAAAGCTTTGAGGGACGAAAGCTTTTGTCATGTCATTCACCTCTTTTCACTTTGCATCCGTGTCAAATACTATTAAAAAAATATATTTAAGGAATAAAGTCCAGTTCTTCTTAGTAGTTAACCAGTGATGTGTTGTAATTTATATGTAGGTATTAACACAAATGATGGCCAACTGCAAAAATGAGCTTGCCTGTTTTCCTAAAATAAATGTATTTCGGGCAAGTCATTTAGGCCTACTGTTTTCTATTTATCTACTTTATCTATGCATTTTTCTATATAGTAGTTTTTAAGAGAATAGTTTTTTTGGGATGATTTATGTGATTTATGATTTACTTCATATCATTTACTTGACTTATTCTTTGATGTATTGTATTTAATATATGCCTGTTCTTGATTTTTCTAGTTCCCTTTCATCGAGGCACGCGGGAGCGTCTCTAAGCTCTGCTCTGATTGGTTCAACTTGAGTGACTCTACTGAGATCACATTCACCTGAGTGATGAATGTGCTGGTGACTACATATTGCTTGTTCTGCTTTGTGATGGTGATTTGAATGCCTGACCAAGATCTCTGTCAGAATCGAAACGTGCCAAAATTTAAATAGCTAAGAGCTTATAATACAGTGCGCAGCTCTTTTGTTTGATTCTTGCCTCATTTTAGCTGATGAAGCAATCAAAAACTACCACTTCTGCTACATCACCTGCTTGACTCCTTGCTACAACAGCATGGCTCTAAAGTATGATGCAGTTCCCAATTACTTAACATGGAGCATTTTATACTATTGCTGTCAAAAGCACAGATACTTACAACACACTATAATACTATTATCTGTCTCTTAGCTTGGGAAATCCTGACTGGAGTGTCAGCTTAAAGACGGATGCTCACTGACTCACAGCGAGTACATACAGATTCCTTAGTGAGCGGAAGATATATTTGACAGAGTGACAAAGCGTCATAGGAATGTCAAACATGAACAATGATGAGTTATCAGCTTGTGTTAAAGATGTAGACAAAAAGCTCCATTAGATGTGTGTTCACTGGTAAAGTATCAAATCTATGTCTACAACCCGCTGTAATGACCAACATGCACCACTGTCTCAGAGGAGAGTGACATGTGGACTTTGATCCATCAGATCATCACTCCGTTTAGTGTGAAGATGTATAAATCTTTTCCATCTGGGAACCATCCCACGGAGACTTCAATGGGCAAGTAAAGCCCTCCTCTTGTTATCCCTCTGTCAAGAGGAAGAAGAAGGAGGAGAGAGAAAGTCCCGTCGTGTCTTCACAGATGGGTCATAAATTGGCGATACTGAGAGGAGGGGACTCATAATACCAGTTAATGGGTCTCCAGTAAAAAAAAAGCTGAGTGGCCAAAAATGGTTTGAGTAGCAGCCTGTTTTTAGTCTTGAAATGAAACTCAACTCACTGCCCAACATGGAAATATGTATTGTAATGGGATTGAGATCAAATGCAGGATTAAAAAGGGGGATGTTTACACTGAAGCGTAGCACGATTAATGGTCAAAGGGCTTTTTATTTATCACTGAAGGCTTGTTTTGAAGTTCAAGACCTCTTAGCTATAATGGAACCGGTTTTGTCACATTATTCTTCCTGGTTTCTACAGTCTAAATATACATGGCGCCCATTCAAAACATGTGCTGATGTATGGTTGGCCATTTCAATGATATTGCATTCTAGTATGTTTGTATTTTTACAGCAGTTAATCATAAAAGAGCGCATCATGAAACAGCTCATCCATGCGAAGCACTATTTGTTTGAGATGAGATATAAGCAGTCAGAGATTGAGCAACATCTGTGTTTATTCCTCACAGTTCGGGAACTGGACATTTGTTCCGTCTGATTTCACTTCAGTAATTTCAGTTTTCAGTCATTTAATGCAGATGCTAGTAATGAAAAATGGAAACCTCCCTCAAACATTTATTGTCCAGATGCGGCTTTGAAAAACTTCTTTATGGTGCAATATGCTCTGGATACTAGTGGGAGTGACAGTTGTTCGTCAAAGAGTGCGACAGATGGGGTCATTTTTTGCCTTTCCAAAACCAAAAGCACAAGAGCAAATGTGCAGGGAATGGATAAAACAGTGTGTGTCCAATGGCAAACTTTGTCTGTCAAAGAAGATTGTGCGATATGAACGAAAGCTTAATTTAATGGACCATGTGGTGAGATTATCTGGTCAACTACTGTTTCCAAGGTCAAGAATGAACCTACAATCTAGTTATGTCTCTGGTTTCTCAAAGGACACTTTGAAGCAAGCTCGGGTTTACACTTAAATGCCAGAAATGTAAAATTTGGTTGCGGTTGAGGGTGAACAAGCAAACAGCAACCACCACAGCTGAGTGTGATTGGCTAAACTACTTGTCATTCAGTCAAACATGCCCAGAAACAGACTGGATTAAACAACTATTTTCCAAGATATTTTCAATACTTCCAAAAAAAAGTGTTCATGATTGTCTGAGCTGGAAAGGTGGGTGTATCACTAAAAGCATAATGCGACAAGAAAAAGGCGAATAAATCCTGACATACACGAGGCATGTGACTTAAATATCACTCGAGCTTCCGCTCCACTGAAGAACTTCACTGCATTCTCGCTTATGCTTCGAGTGAAACCGTTAACCTTCAGCCAGAGTTTGTTCTGTAGCCACAAACTAGTTACCATTAGAAGAACTGCATCATGAGGCATTTAGCCATTAATAAACCTTGAGGATAATAATCATGCTTGGGTCTTTGCATAAATAGCCTTGCTGAGGCACAGAAAGCAAAAAAGACAAAGAAAATGCAAAACTTCTATGGTGGCTTGATAATAAATGTGCTGTGTGTGTGTGTGTGTGTGTGTGTGTGTGTGTGTGTGTGTGTGTGT